>PVHP010019980.1:0-31098 GCA_004024765.1 Zapus hudsonius
TGGTAGCAGAGACAAGGGTCTAAACTGTGCCAAGTGTCACTGGGAACTGGTCTGCCAAGTGTCCCGAGTGGATGGTCCTTGCCTGGTGGTATTCTCATGGAGCACTCTGATCAAGTCCTTTGCTGGGCCAATGTCCCCGAGTGCAGCTGGTCACAGAACCCCTCAGTGTGTGTGTGGACTCCTTTTCCAAGCAAGTCCGCCAGGCCACAGTCTCATTCCATCACTTTACTGTGGATGTCACTGTCGCCATCTGAGCCACTGAGAGAAGCACACAGCTTTAACCCCTGTGTGCTGAGGGAAGGGTGGGGCGTTCAGAGTTATAAAATGGCTATGTACACAAAGCATTCCTAGGATGGAGGCTGCCCATACACACACGGTGAGCACAGGAGGGTTGGGTCTAGAGCTCAGGCGGGACCAGGTGGCCGTGCGCTGGGCAAGTGAGGATGTGTTGGGCAAGAGTTTGGGAGGCAGCACAAGCATTGCCAAGGTCACCTAATAGTCCTCAATGGGCATGCCACCTCTCGGCCGTCCCAAGTGCCTCCGCTTTAGGGGTGGCTTTGGGTGAGAGCCACTCCCCAGTCCCTGCTCCCAGCTACAATCTTTATGTCCCAAGTGGAGAGAGGCTGTAGGACCAGGTCCCCAACCAGTCATGGGGACATCCTCTCTCCCCACCCTTCCTAACACTGACAAAGGACCTGGCCCCGTGTGCCAGTACAGGGTAGGTGAATAAGGCAAGCAGGGCAGCCACTTGGAAGGCCAGGACTGTGTGGGCAGAGGGGTCACATGTCAGAAAGATGACAGCCCTGGTCTCAGGAAAAAAAGCTGTCATGGGGAAATGTCTCTGGGGCACCCTATCAGGTAGCATTATCCCAAACCTTCAGGCATCACCATGGAGACTGAGCCCCAGGGAGAACACCTCAGTATCTCCACGGAGACAGATTGGCACTTAGGGACCATCACAGACAGGTCACTGTGATGATTTCCACCAACAGACATGGTCATCAGGGAGACGAAGCTCTGCCCCACCCCTGGAAGGTTGGGAGGGGTTCCCATGGTGGCCAGGCCTGTAGCATCCTCCTGGGAGCTAGGGAAAGGTCTCTAGCTGACCCGGTACGTGGACGTGTTCTTGGGTTCTGTGCTGGGCACACACCAGTCACCGGCCTCCTGGATGGTCTGGTAGTGGCGCCAGGCAGACTTGTTGTAGACAGGCAGGCGCTCCACCGAGTCCGTGGACAGGGCCTGCAGAGCACAGTCATCAGTCTTCTGCTTCCTTCCACCTTGCCCACTCCCTGGCACACCATCCACACCATGTAGGTCCTGCTAGACTCTAGACCTTACCCTTAGTGTTCTACCCCAGAGAATAGCTGAGACACTACTTGAAGCCTAGAAAGGCCTGTGATCGGGTCTGCTCCTCTTGTGCCCTGCTCCTCACAGGTCCAGGAGGCAGAGGAGAGGAAGAGGCTGGGCTGTGTGAGCTCCATCAGCCTTCCCTTCTCAGCCGAAGGACAAGGCCTCTATGCTCTCCCTTCTTTCTAGGACTAAGGCTTGCCAGGAGAGGGGTCTTAAGCTGAACTCCCTAAGATTCCCTGCCATGGAAGGCTGGGGTTATGGCACTTAGAAGCCACAGCCCCAGTAGAATGAGGAATGGGTAGGTGCCCACCAACATGATACCCTTTCCACAGGGATCCTCACCTTGAGATAGATGACAGCGTCTGTCCCAAAGCCTTCCATGGAGAAGAGCTGCAGGTCCCCCTGGAAGTACTTGGCGTAGAGGCGAGAAATGGGGAGCCCATATCCAAAGCCAGCCTACAGGGACAAGAAGGCAGACTGATGTGGGGGAGGGGCTGGTGCTGGGCTCCTGGAGCCACAGGACCTTCCAAGTGAGCCAGGGGTGCCACACTATGCAGACGGGCTTTTGGAAGCTGGGCTGGGGAGAATTCACCTCTGGGTGAGATGGGGTTAGGTGATAGGTGAGAACATCACAGAGGAAGGGAGGCTGGCCGCGCAGTTCTTCCCAGACAGCCAGGAAGCCTAGGCCATCCCAGGCTCTTCTGTTTCCTATGTCTGGCTCTGTCTACCCACAGGTGCTAGGGATAGGGAGGTGTTGGCAACTGAACAATGCACAGGAAAGACTGCAAGGACCAACCACTGGCAAAGAGAGGACTGAGCAAAGGTGACAGCCACGCAGACAGACATGACTGGCAAGCTGGTGGACACAAGCAGACATGAAGAGATGAGGGGGACTAGAGGCCCAGGACAGGAGACTGTCACCACACAGCCATGCAGGGTGACACATGCTTGGAAGATAAGGAAGCAGGGGACTGAGTGAAGCCATCTCACCAGTGGTGTGCCCCCAGTGCCAGGCTGGGGGGTAGGGGCTGTGGAGTACATGTAGCTGAAGAGCCTCTCAATCTTCCTCAAGGGGACACCTCCACCTCGGTCACTCATCTGGAGAAAGGGGGACCTATCAGGACCCCTCCAAGGCTTCATTTTCCACCCCCCCCCGCCCCCTTGACCTCCCCATGATCTTCCCTGTTCCAAATGCAGGGTCACATACTTTGATGGACAGATCTTCCTCGCCCAAGGCCACCAGAATTTTGATAGGGGGGAGAGTGAGGCTGGACTCGTGGCTCTCCACTGTGGCCCGCATGGCGTTCTGGGGAAGGAACAAGGGACAAGCTGAATGAGAGAGGTGCTACTGAAGCTGAGGGGTCAGGGGCCAGTCTAGCCTGGCTTCCCCCAGAAGGCCTTCTCCTCACCTTGAAGAGTTCAAAGAGCATGTGGTACAGGTGGGAGGGGACGTAGACCATGTGGATGGGCTGAGTGGCGTTGGTGGCTGAGGAATCAAGAGCGAGAGCAGGAATATCAAGAGGTCACTTTCCATGACCTTATCCACAGTGAGAGCCTGTCGGAGACACCCTTCCCACGGCTGTCATTAACATGTGGCTGGCCAGTTGGAAACTAAACCCTCAGCCTTCTGAGCTGAGGCAGCTGGGGACCCATGGAAACGACATGTTCAGTCCTGGGTCTGTCTTCCTCTAGCTGGAATTGAGATCTGGGTGTAGGGCACTGGCTTTGACCACCCCACTCCACCCAGTCTGACCACCAGAAACATCTCTTAATCAGACTCCTTATTTATTTGGGTTCTGGGAAGATATCCCATTTTACACTCTGCCTCTCCTGTTCTCTGTCCTGTCACTCCATTTTATTTGCTTCCTGTCACCAAGACTTGAAATCATCTACTGTGTTTGTTTGCTGGTTAACAGCCCCGCTCTTGAGGGCAGGGGGGGGGGGGTTCTTTGCCTGCCTGGTTCACAGTATTTATGTATCCCATACTTAATAAGCAGTCACCCAAGGAATGAGTAACAAGAGATCAGCTCTGCTTCTCCCCTCCAGAAAGCAAATGTCCTGACTGTCCCTGGCCCCTGTTCCCAGTCTCGAGATGGATAGCCTCATTTCCTCACCATTGACTTCTTGGATCTCCAGGTCAGGTGAAGCCATATAATACTTGTCACACAGGAGCTTGGCCATGTCATAGGCATCTGAGAGAAGAGGGGACCACTTAGACTATAGGTGGCTGACATTTTTCCTGGCACTGGGCAACCCATGGGGATGTGGCCCCCCACCCACTAAGAGGTCTCCCTCTGGCCAGGTTAGCTGGGAGGGAGGGGTCCTTGGGGACCCTGTGTGGTCAGGATCATGGTGAGAGCTTACCTTTTACCACATCAGACACGCTGCAGTTGGGGTCGATGCTGCCAATGTGTTTGGGGTGGGCCGGGTTGGTGCTGCCGTCAAAGATCAGGGCTGTGGGCAGAGGGAAGTGTGGCTGCCAGCTGGGCCACGGGGCCTGGTGCTTCCTTTTCTCAAGTGTCCTGCCCTCCACCCCATCTGTAAACCACTGCAGACTGATGCTAACCCCCTCCAGTCCTGCCTTTCGCCTAGTTCAGGCCTTCAGAGGCCTCTGCAGCCAGCAGGATTCCTCCTGTTTGGACAGTGAGACAACTTTCATCCTCTCAGTTCTGAGATGCCTTGAGTACAAGGAACAAGTTTAACTGAGGACAGCTAGGCTCTGTCCCCCATCATTGTCAATCCTGGTAAAAGAAACTCTAAACAACAAACTGTCTGTGAATGTACTCAAAAATGCTCAAAGATAGGACGTATTTTATATTTGCAACACGTAAAACAATGCATCGGAACTTTTTTGTTGCTGATGATGTTTTGGAGACAAGAGTCTCACTTGTATAGCTCAGGATCAAACTTTTGATCCTCCTGCCTCAGCCTGAGTGCAGGGATTACAGGCATGTGCCATGACTCTCCGCTTGGAGCCAGGAACTTTCTTTTGGCTCCTGAATGGCCCTAGGCCACTAGGCACTGTGGCTCGGAGCTTACTGTGCTGGTTGATGAGCATGCGGATGGAAATGCGGCTGAGGTAGAAGCGGTCCAGGAAGTACTGGATGTTCTGGTTGGAGACTGGGTCATCGCCATAGGTGTCCTTGTACTCCAACACTCCCTGTGCCATGGTGGGCACCACATCATTGTGCCGGTTCCGGATGGTGACCAGGGCATCCGTGAACCTGTAGGGAAGACAGCCATTTACCCCTACCCATCCCTGGGGACACCCCGGCTCTCCTCCACTGTCCATGTCTTTTGCTTGCTCTGCCCTTCCCAACCCCACAGATACACAGGGCTCACTCACTTAAAGCCCACCTGACTCTCCCAGCTTCCTGGGAGCAGGGCCTGGCTCCCCACATCCACTTGGCTTACTGAGAGTGGAGTCTCTTATCTGTCCAATGGACCCAGGTCTTATCAAAGCAGCCTGCCTCCCCTTCCCTCTGGGCATCCCTAAAGGGAGGGGCCTTTCCCTGCTGGCACCGTGCACCAGTCAGGGTGCTCACTCACTGGTTCAGGGTCCTGTGGTCCTCAGGGTCCTTGTCCAGGAACTCCATGATATCCAGCAGACTCTGGACATACCTGTGGGAAGGGGTCGGCTACGGCTCGGTTACAGTTGGAACTGGCTGCTGCCCACCACCATGGATGCTACTGGCCAGCACAGAGCTGAATCTGCCAACAACCCAGTCTTTCCACCCCACTTTGTCCGCTTTGCTGTGCAAGGAAACACTGGTTCCTTTAAGCGCCTCTGCTTAGAACCCTAGAGCAGCCATCTAAGGAGGGACCAGAGACCACTCCCTCCCAGAGGGGCACAAATTAAGAGACTGAGGCACGAATGTATCAGGGGCCTGTCACAACACTGATCCTCATACTCCCCCACAGGGAAGTGAGGCATTGATGGGCATTGCTGGCAGGCTGACTGGCACAGGGCCTCTTCTAGAAAAACTCTAGAGCTTGGGTGGGCTGGACCCTGAACCTGTGTAGGGAGCTAGAGTCTAGAAGAATGTGTGGGTGTGACCACTGGAGTGGCTCACTCTACCCCACAAGGTGAGCAGGCATGGGTGACCCCTGCTGCCAGCCCACCTACAGTCCTGGTGAGAGGGGCAGGTCTCCCCAGCACCCGGGAAAGAGCTGGAAATGCAAAGAGCTCAGGGCCAGCAGGGTCAACTTCTGCCCAAGAGTCAGGTCCACCTGTGCTAGCAGATGGTGCCACTGTCCCCATTGACAGGCCCAGCCTACACTCTTCTGGGAAGGTAGCAAGCTTCCCTCTGCACCCTCAGGCAGAACATGGGAGGGGGGCTGAAGAGATGGCTTAGTGGTGAAGGCATTTGCCTGCAATGCAGAAGGATCAGAGTTCGATTCCCCAGTGCCCATATAAAGCCAGATAGATGAACAAGAGGGCACATGTGTCTGGAGTTCATTTGCAGTGCCTCTCTCTCTCTCTCTCTCTCTAATAAAGAAAATATTTTTTAAAAAAAGAACATGGGAGGGGGCCTTGAGCCTGGAGGCTGGGAGGGTCCCTAACAGTTACAATGAGCCTATTTGAGTTGTTTCAGCTCCAGGCTGGAGCAGGAAGCAAGGCTGCAGGAAAGACAAGCCTCCAGTACTCCTGTCACAACAGTGCTTCCACTGCTCAAAATCTTCCCTGCAGGTCTCCGCTCATGCCATTCCTCTGCCCAGAACACCTTTCCTTTTGCACTCAGCAACTGTGGCCCACCCTCTGCAGCCCTCCTGCTGAGGTCACAAAGCAGCAGCTGAAAGAACTGGCAAGAGCTGGCTCTACAGGCTCCCAGTCGTGGCTAGTCCGCATCATGCTGTGTGGCCCCAGGCATGCCATGGGACCTCTTTGGGCTGCACTTTCTTTTGTTTTGAGGTAGGGTCTCACTCTAGCCCAGGCTGACCTGGAACTCATTCTGTAGTCCAGGCTGCCCTCAAACTCACAGTCATCCTCCTACCTCTGCCTCCCCAGAGCTGGGATCAAAGGCATGCAGTTTCTTCATTAGGTTCTTATCCCTACTTTCCACTGCTTTGGGAGAAGCTTAACCTGGCATGCGGCAAGCCCACAGGCTACTTGCTCTTTGAATGGTGTTGCTAGTGGAGATTGTGAGCCCCAAAACTTCTGTGCTTTAGGCGGGGAGTCATGTTATGCTTTAGGCTGCCCTGTCCTGCAGAGCTGCACCAGGCTCAGGGATGGGCTCAGGCCTAGCTTCTTCTCTGGCCTTTTCACCCAGTGGCCATACTGGGCACTAGGTCCCAGGAGAAGCTGTCCTTGCTGACTACCAGGGACTGGATGACAAGAGGGACCTGCACCCTCCCAGGGTGCTCCCACCTCTACTCCCAGCAGGTGTCCCAGTCAGGAGGGCCTCACCTCAGTTTCCTGGAAGCAGCTACAACTGCCCATCTGGACTTGATGGCCCACAAAGGGCCTTGCATCTCCAATGGCTAAGGAGGTTGTGAAGTACTTGGAGAGAGAGGAGACTTGGGAGAGAGGCTGCAATGTGAATGCTGAGGGAGGAGGAAAGAACCAGCTGGAGGGCGAGGATTATGTGGGGATGGAGGGTCAAAGGCAAGAGGCTCTGTATGTGGCCAGCAGTGGGACTGAGCAGGGTCAAAGTCTCATGCCCAGCAAGGGATGCCCAGTGAACCTCCAAGTATTGAAGGGCTGCTCACATGGCCACTGACGCAGAGCAAAGGGCACCTGGACGGACTAACAATGGCGGTGCCCCAGAGTAGCTATGGGAACACCACAGAGTGCCATCCCTGCCTGTCTTTCAAAGGGCCATTCCCACAAGGGTGTGGTCCTGAGGTCTCCAGAGACCCAGCCCTTACATGTCACCTTGGGACAGATCTGGGTCCTCCAAAGACTGGCTGTGATGGAGCCATGTTGGCTCCTGGATAGCAGTGCTTCCAGAGTCAGGGAATCTAGCCTGAGAGCAGAGGGTGTGCCCAGGCATAGGGTGGGATGGGGAAGGCAGGGCTGGGGTCTGTCTGATTCATGCATTCCTCAGTGAAATCTGGTGCTTCCAGCAGCCCAAGGTCAAGGAGGTCTCCCCAGACTCTGCCCTCGAGGGTGGCCAAGGAGGAAAGGTAGGCAGCAGGGAGGGGTGGGAGAGAAGAGAAAGGTGCACAGGTACCTGAAGCCAGTGTGTGTGTGTTGGGGGGGGGTGTCAGTGGGTTCCCCAAGTCAAAGGAACATGTGAGTGTGAAGTGTGTGCCTATGGGCATGCGTGAACCCACATGCACCAGTGTCCACAGCTGCTTAGGGGGACAGGGTATGAACCCAGAAGGCAGACATGTTGCCCTGCAGGGGAGCAGCAGGGTTGGGTTTAAGGGCTCCAGCCCCAGCTCGAGCCATAAAACGGGGCTTCCAGCAGCAGGTGCAGGGTGGGATGAGATGTGGCTGAAAGTCCCCACTTACTGACACCCCTTCTGCTCAGAGGCTGCTCCTTGGCAGGCTGAGAGAGAGGTTCTAGCCCTCGTAGACTTGGCCTGTTATCTGCTCAGGGGAAGGGCGGGCTGGCTGGCTTCCCTGGGGTGGGAATGAGGCTCCACACACACTGTGGAAGCAGAGAGGTGGGTGAGAGGACTCTGGTCCATCTCCTCCACTATCATATCATCCTGTCTCTTCCCTACGACCACACAAAGACTCTATTAGTAACAGGCGTGACTCACTGGCTGTCATTTAAGTCAGCTCTGCAACTTCCTTAACCCTGTATTTTCTGGAAGTACCTCCCCACCTGTCCGTGACTCCTCAGGCTGTCCTCCCCTGAGAGGAGCCAAGGGGTACGCTGCTCTGCACCCCAGTAAACACATTTTGATAGGTGAACCGTACTTTCCCACTGACTTGCACGTGACACCTTCTCACCGGCCCATGACAGAGCCCCTTACAGCCTTCCTCCCGGAACCTTCTGAAGCCTTCAGAGCCCACGGCCTGGGTTTGAATCTTGGCTCTACCAGCACTCCTCACTGACCTTAGCCAAGGCTCCCCACTTCCCTCTCATCCAGGAAGTAGGGTACTGACAGAACCCACTAGCTAGGACCAGGAGGATGGCAGGGGCATCTGCATAAGCATGCAGAGCAAGCCCTCGGGTGTGTTGGCTTTGGCATCCTCCTTGTCCCTCATTGCCACATTGCCTCGAAAACTTCTGCCACAAGTCCATCATCACCTTTGACCTAGAGATGCTGCTGCCAGAAGTGTGGGGCCATCACTGCTGTTGACCAAGTGGCACTTTTCACATTGCAGTGCCACAGGACCCTGGGAAACAGTCTGAGAGCTCCCTGCATAGGCCACGAAGCTGAGCCTACGAGCGGCCATATTGCTTGCATAGAGTTAAGTATCTAGCAAAACTCAAAGTCACACATGCTGATGCCAGGCCTATGGCTTCATCCCACCTTCCAGTCACTTTCAAAATATGGTCCCATTACTCTAAGTCCAACCAGATGAAAAGGTTGATCAGGTTTATGTCAAACCAGGAAGATCCATTGCCATGGCTGCCCATGAGCTACTACACTGTCTATAGCTGTCTGTGTAGCTCTCTCCTGAGTCCTTCCTCATTAGACTCCGGTGAGTGGTCCTCAACATCCTTTTCTCATGAAGGCCCTGCCCACCTTCACCACTCCATCATCTCAGCAGGCAACTACCTCAGACCCACTAGCAAGTCCTCCCTGCTCTCATCCTTCAGTCTCTCTTGTAGCTGAGGCTCAGGCTCTGGAAGTTCTCTCAGCAGGTTGTTTCTTCAGTGCCTGAGCTTCGCTATGTTCAATCATCCACTGGGAAGCATTCCCTCTTGTCTATCTTCACTCCCTCCTGGTATGTCTTGACAGTTCCTCCAAGCTTTGAGTCAGGCTAAGCCTCCAAACGTGTCACTGGTTTTCTTGAAGGGACTCTGGGATCTTCAGGGAAGTCACAGGCTTTTAAGCAGCTCCTTGTCCTCCTCCTGCCTTCCTGGCTGTCCTGGTAGACAGTATCCAGGTAGGGGCCTGAGAAGCCCTGTGAAGTCAGGAACCAGCTGGAGAGGCAGCCAGGCCAGTCAGCAGGACAGACTGGAGGAGGGCAGGGAGAACAGATGGCACTTTCTGTCCCCTTCCCACCGTTCCACCACCTTGTCGTATGACCTATAGGTTGGCTCAGAGGTCCTGGGCCTCTTAGGCTTGGTCGGGCTACCTGAAAATCAGATTCAGCCCTGTATCCCCCTCCTCACCTTCCCAGCTTGTACCCACAGGCCCTTCCCTTATTTCTAGCTCTGGAATGCCCAAGTCCCTCTTTGTGGCCATTTAACTTCCCCACAACCTATTTTGTTATTTCGCAATTGGAGCTCATTATGTTGTCCAGGCTGGTCTTGAATTCCTGAGCTCAAGCAATCCTCCTGCCTCAGCCTCCCAAGTGCGAAGACCAGAAGGCACTGCCAGCACCATGCCTGGATTTCTCCACAACTTCTGGTTCGATGAGAACTAGAATTTACTGTGCACCTAGAACGTGCCTGGCTGTGAGTGTACAACTCTGTCTTTTACTGTCGTTCACCTCACTAGAATCAGCTGTCAGCCATGTAGACGCATGTCCACACAGAGAATCCCATGACACCTTGATAGGGACTCGTGGGGAAGAAGGCAATGACTGGCATGTTCTATCTACCCTTTTGTGTTTTACAAGTGTCAAAATGAACATTTTTTTCTGCAGCGGGGAGGTTACAATCAATATTACTTGGACTCTTCACTTGAGTGAAGTACTCATGGCGTCTTCCAATGTTTTCCCTGTTTGGGCAGAATTTTATTTTCCTGTGAGATCATGGGGTCCTTGTGAGTAGCTGCTGATGGTTTTGAATGGTGTGTGCATGTGGAATGCTTACAGTGAATTGAACCCAAAGCCTCATGTATACTAGGCAAGTGTTCTGTCAAAAAGCTATAGTTCCAGGCAGGGCTTGGTGGCACATGCCTTTATAGACCCAGCACTCGGGAGGCGGAGGTAGGAGGATCGCTGTGAGTTTGAGGCCAGCCTGAGACTACAGAGTGATTTCCAGGTCAGCCTGGGCTAGAGTTCCAGTCATTATTATCTTGAGAGAAGATCTCAGTAAGTTGCCCAGGCTGGTCTTAAACTCATCATTTTCCTGCCTCAGCATCCAGAGTAGCTGGGATTATAGGCCTCTGCCACTAGCCTGGGCTAACCTGGTTTAAGCTTTTGAGGACAACACCCAGGATGTGCCAGGCAAGTGCTTTATCGCCCAGCTGCTGCACAGTGCTGGGCCCCGGTGTAACACAAGCTCCCTAGTCCTGAGGAAACCTCTGTCATCCCATGCTGCCCAATTGTTATGAAAGTACACTGATGACCAGCCAGTGACATGCCCAATGACAGGCACACCCTTGTTTGTGCCTCAAATGAAGGCACTGGCTAGCAGCGTCCAGTTACCCAGCCCTGGACAAAGCTCTGTGCCCGAAGCCACCTGCAATAAACTTCTGGTCTTGCCCTTGGCAACTGTTAAGAGTGGTTTCACAACATCCAAGACCTGTTGCTTAGATGACAGAATCTGTTCCAGTGCTTGGTCCTTCTCGGTGCCCCTAAGTCACTCTGAGCCTGACAGGTACTGGGGCTCCAGAGCAAGCCAGTAGTTACTGATGATATTAGTCTGACTTTTGCTTTTGGCTGAGAAAACTCTGACTTCCTGGGTGGACCATGGGTTTCCAGAGAAAGAAATGTGGTAAGATCAGGGCTGTCTACAAACACAGAGCTTGGGGCCTGGCCTTCATCCTGTTCAAGGCAGAGGATTCTCATGTGATCCTGGAGCAACTCTCCCGCCTCTTGGAGCCCCTGTGTGCCTTCACTCTGTCTTTGCCTCTGTCCCCAGAACTCAGGGACATGGTGATGGGGTGCGAGGAGCCTCACCAGCTCTGTACCAGCTGCACTGAGGGGGTGCTCAGCACCCGGTCGGGAAGCAGGTTGATCTCTTTCATGATGTTGGCCAGGCGTACGGGCAGCTCCTGTCGGAGGAAGGTGAATGAGGTCTTCTCACAGGCATTGCTTGACCCTGAAGGAAGAGAGAAGGGTACACTCACAGCTGCAAACCACAGCAGCTGGAGGACATGCCTGACCCTGCCACCTAGCCTAGATTTCAGGAGCATCCCCTATGCACGCCCAGCTGAACCCTCACTTACCTTTAACCACAAGTGGTGGGATACCCCCATGGGGCTCATCTGGAACCGCTCTAGTCTAATTCCATCTAACTTACTCCTCTTTAGGTAGATACTGATGGAATGGGAGGGCACGTGGGAAATCTCTCCCTCCTTGGGAGTTATGCCTACAATCCCACAGCTGCACTGTCCCCAAGGCAGGCCACCTCACCCAGGCTGATGAGTCAGGTGAATGCCATGGTAAAACTGGCCCTCTGTTAATGTCATCTGTGTGGTAAGTGGGGACCTTGGTCCATGATCAAGATGGGCAGACGGTGGAGGAATGGGGAAAGTCTCAGCCTGGAGACAAGGAGACCTGGGTTCTGATCCAAGCTCTGCTTCTGTCACCCAGGGAATGTCACCACCGTTTGAAGGTCTCCACAGTTTTCCCCATACAAGTGGACCAAACTACCATAAGCTCCTCGAGACTGTGACATTTCTATCATCAGGGTCCATTCTGGGATGGATGATTTCTTGGAGAGTTTCTTACACAAGTGACGTTCACGACACAGAGCAGAAGCAGGTGTCCTGCCTCAGCTGCCATCTCCCTACCCTCCTGTCCACGGCACAGCTGTAACCTAAGCCAGCACTATGTACCCAAGTCTTGAAAGACCTGGGCCCACTCCCAGCCGCCAGCTGGCACCATGTAAATGTCGTGTAGACAGACAGGGCCCACACAATGTCTGCATCAGCTACCACATTGGCACAGCCTTCTTTCTGCTCCAAAGCTCTCCCACCACACAGAACACTAGCAGGTGATCCCCACCCAGGAACTCAGGGATAGCCAAGAGACGCTGCAAGCAGGTGACCACCTCATGGTGACTTGGGCCTCTGGCCAGCTGGGAACACAGGCAGGAACAGATTTGATCTTCAAGTGTCCTTGTCCACTGGGCAGCTACAGTAGGCGGAGGGCTTCTGTTGGCAGGCACTCCTCCTCCAAGGGCCCCCTTCCTAACTGCCCTAGCAAGGGCTTCTCTCTGGCTCTGTGCATATGTACCCCACCCTTCAGGTACTGCCAGGTCTCCTTCCAGGTGGCTGCACCTCCCAACCCTGCCTTATCGCTTCCATCACCCCATTTACTCTGGGTCCCTCACCTTTACTCGCTCAGCTCTATAGTGTCTGGATGGGACTCAAGACCCTGGCTGTCCCTGACTCTCCAGGCCTCCTAGACCCTCCTTGTCTGCCCCCACCCCACTCTTGTCCTCATTACAGTCCGGGGTCCAGTCTCTTCTGGCCAGTAACTTTGCTGGTGGTCAGTCTCTAAACGGTGGTCACTCTTAACTCTTTCCAGGACTGGCCAAGCTGACCTCACCATTAACCCCTTCCTGCCTGTAGTCTTCGGAGTGAGCCTTCCACCCACCCAGGCAGGCCCTTCTCTGCCTCCCATCACCAGGACCCCCTACCCTCGGAGCACCACCCCCCGACCCCCGCCCACTCCGTACCGAAGTCTAGAAACTGCTTCATGGACAGCGGGGACGGGGAGAACTTGCTGAAGTGCTCGATGTACTTGGGCGCCCCGGCCAGGGACGCATTCTTCAGCAGCGCCCGGAACCAGCGCATGGCGGCGGCGGCGGCGTCGACCGGGGCTCGGGCTCGGTTGTAGCGGCTGTCCCGGTGTTGTTACCGGCGGCCGCTCTGCTGGGCCCGGCTCGGCTCGGCCCAGAGACGCGGTTCGGCCGCCTCCTCCTCCCTCCCTCCCTCCCTCCCTCGGCCCTGGCGGCGCCTAGAACGCTCGGCCAATCAGCGCGCCCCGGCGCCCCGACGTAGCCAATGGCCGCGCACAAACAACTCCCGGAGAACCAATAGCCTGACGCTCCGGCACGTGGCTGGCCTCGGGGCCGCCCCTTTAACCCGCTCCTGGCCGGAGGCGGCCTGTTGTTTTTCCAAAGCTGTGCCCACGCCCCGCCCCCGGCGCCCCCTCCCCCTGGCCCGGGTTAACTCCTTCCTCCCCAGAGCCCCGCCAGCCCTTGCCTCGTCCTCCACGTCCGTCCTCCCCTGGCTGCCTCTTTCTTTCGCCTGCCCGCTCCTTTAAAGCCTTCTTTTCCTACCTGGTCTCTTTCCTGTCTGTTTCACCTGTCCTGAGACCTACGTGTTCACTCCAGTGACTTCCCGAGTATTTACAAAATTCAGAACCAAGATAGAAGCCTATGCCATTCTGTCCTAGATACCTACGGGCAGCCATCCCACTCCTAATAACATACAGAGTGAGGCTGGGGGCCTAGCGAGCCCGAGGTTCTGGGCGGATCCCCAGCGCTGGAAAAACAACAAAACCGCCAGCGCCCAAATCCTCCAAGACCAAGTGGTGGAGGCAGCCGCTGTTGTCAGCGTTCATTTTTGGAACTTTATTATTATCTATTTTATATGGCTGAAAATAACACCTTGGGCATCTTGCACAACCACCTGAGTAGGTAACCTACTGCGCACCCGGCTTTCTTGGAGCAAGGTCCCCGAAGGTGACGCGTCCTGGGCCACCCGGAGCCGGCCCTTCCCAGTAGCTGCGCCTCTGTCGTGTGCCCTCTTTTGGTAGCTCACGGTATGTTTTCCACTCTGGGCCTGAGGCTCAAATGGTCTCTGAGATCCATTGCTCTCGGATGATTCAGAGGTTGGTCCACCCCTTATCACATGCCTGATAAGGGCTAGGCTAGGTACTGAGATCAGAAAACAGGCAGAATCAAAATTTGCCCTTTAGCTGGGTTTAGTGGCACAGGCCTGTAATCTCAGCGAGGCTGCCAGGCTGAGGCAGGAGGAGCTTACATTCTAGGCCCACCTGGCTACAGAATAAATTCAAATCTAGCCTGGACAACTTAGTGAGACTCTGTCTTTAAAAAGGGAGTGGCTGGGACTATAGCTCCTAGCTCAGTGGCCCTAGATTGTGCAAGGTCCTGGGTTTGATCTCCAGCATCTCACACACACACACACACACACACACACACACACACACACACACACACACGAATGTTATGCAACTGCAGCCAACACTGAGTAGAACTTCACAGTGGATAGCATAAATTGTGTATCAGGCACTGTTTGCCTATGCACACCATCTCATTTAATTCTTTTTATTTATTTTTTTTGAGGTAGGGTCTCACAGTAGCCCAGCTAGCTGACCTGGAATTCTAGTTGACCCTGGAATTCACTAGTTTCAGGCTGGCCTCAAACTCACAATGATCCTCCTACCCAAGCCTCCCAAGTGCCAGAATTAAAGGTGTGCACCACCACACCCAGAAGAAATGGAGAGAGAGAGAGAGAGAGAGAGAGAGAGAGAGAGAAGGGCATCAGAGCTTCTAGCTTCTGCAAACAAAACTCCGAACGCATATGTCACCTTGTGCATCTGGCTTTATGTGGGTACTGAGGAATCTAATTTGGGGACTTCCTCAGTGGGATTGCTGGGCCAGACCATGGGGTAGAGGGTTATAAACTGTTTAAGAAGTAGCCAGTCTTTTCTTTGTGTATTGTTGCTGAGGGGGAGCAATGCCTCTGGATATTCTCCCCCCTTCTTCTGCTCAGGTCCCTCAGTCATGGTAGGTGAGTTTTAAGTCTACTTTACTGTTGATGTCTCAAGAGTCTCTGAATTCCTGCTTTGGACTGTGTTGGGTGTCCTTGGTGTAAAAATATGGAACGCTTCACGAATTTGTGTGTCATTCTTGCAAAGGGGCCATGCTAATCTTCTCTGTATCATTCCAATTTTAGTATATGTGCTGCTGAAATGAGCTTAAAATATTTTTATTGGGCTGGAGAGATGGCTCTATGTTTAAGGCACTTGCCTGCAATGCCTAACAACCTGGGTTCGATTCCCCAGCACCCATGTAAAACCAGATGCACAAAGTGGTGCATGCATCTGCAGTTCATTTCTAGCATCTAGAAGCCCTGGTGCACCAATTCTCTTTGTCTCTGTGTTTCTCTCTCCTTGGAGCGCATGTGGGCCTTACAAATAAATATCAAAAATATTTTTCTTTATTTGCAAGAAAGAGGGAGAGTGGGCACACCAGGGCCTCTTGTCACTGCAAGCGAACTCCAGATACATGTGCCACTTTGTGCATCTGGCTTTATGTGAGTACTGAATAGAACCCGGGCTGTCAGACTTTGCAAGCAAGCACCTTTAACTGCTGAGCCCCTCATTTAACTGTTGATAGCTCAATATTATTCCCATTTCATAGATAGGAAAACTAAGACTTAGCAATCATTCTCAACTACAACTCTAATCCTGCTCACAGTCTCTTCATTCCTTACGGGAGCTTTTCCACTTTCCTAAGATCTGCTCTGGCTCTCCTTAGCTTCATCTTCCCATGTCTTCTGGTTAACGCTCAGTCCTTGACCCAGCCTCTGACCTCCAAGCCATTGCCAATGCCATCCTCTCAGTGTGGATCGGCCTTTCTTCCCTACCTCTTCTTCCTATTCAGATCCCGCTGCTGCTTGACCTCTTGGGCTGGGTGCTGGGCTCCCTCCACAGCTCCAGATCTTAGGACAGCCTGAATGCTTATCACTGAGTGGTGGCTGCTTGCTGACTCATTTAGCTTCCTCACTGGACTTTAGCGCCAGGAGGGCACAGGTTGTATTTGACTTATTTGCTGCTCTATCTTCAGCACTGGGCACAGTGTTTGGCACACAGGAGGAAAGGCAGAGAGAAGGATGTGAGGTTGGCAGGGAGATAAGACTCCAGAGCTACGAGGGAAGATCCCCTGACTCTACCTAGGCTAGGAATTAGGAGGCAATGGATGGCAGGCAGGGGTAAAGGCAGTTTCAAGGACCAGGAGGAATGTATGGGATATTATATATAAGACTCCAAAAGCTCGCTTGGAGTGCACACCTGTAGTCCCAGGATGCGGAAGGATCAGGAATTTGAGGTCAGCTCCTCCCTTCCCACCCATCCAAGCCTTGTTATGTCTAGCAATAATACTGGTGGCCACTATTATTTTTCAAAATTAGCACACAGGAACAAGCTGTGACTCAGGCACCTGCACAGCCTTGGCCTTTAAGCTGGACTTCTATGAAGTAGGCTCTGTGCCTGGACCACCATTCCTCATGCAAGACTTCCTTTTTGGGGGTGTGGGGTGGTGCAGCAGTCACAGTGATAAGATACGGATAATAGAAACCTCCATTCCCAAATGTGTGCAGGACATGGGGTGCGGATTGACAACAATTCTGTCTCCACTTGGGCTTTCACAGCAGCACAGTGAGGAAGAACTGCAAGGATTTCACACCAGCATTTCAGGGGTTCAGCACTCCCCCCAATCTCATTGGTCAGAATTGGTCACATAGGCTCCTCCAATCAAGAGGGTCCAGGAAGTGCAATTCTACCATTTGCCCAGAAGGGTGAGCACCTTGGCTGTCCTACTGATAAAAGAGCCAAAACCTTTTACAGAATGGAGTGTGGAGGTGCAGCTTCAGAGGTCCTTTTGGAGTGGGCCTTACTGCATTTACCCAAGTGCGGCTGCACTCATCCTGCAGGTGCCTTATTCCCAGAAGTGTGTGGCAAGCATGGGGAGCCTTGGGTCTGGTCATGTCAAGCTGGCCACAGGGAATCTGCGACTTAAGCCAGAGGTTGCTGTAAGGACAGAACTGAGCCGGGTGTTGACAACCCACATATGGTTCATGTGACCCCAAGATTCTGCACAAAGTGAGGTCTCTGATCACTGGATTCTGAGATCTTGTGAGCTCCAGGTAGGAGTTGGATTTTTCCAGGGGGAAGTGGACATTTCACTGTTAGTCATGTCCTGGGAAGGGACAGATGCTGCCACAGAAAACAAGGGTGTGATGTGTAGGAAAAGGATGGACATTCTGTCCAGGACAACATTATGTTGGGCCCTGCTGACAGGAGTGGAGAGCAGGCGGCTCCCACAATCCCGAGGCTGGGAGACACCCAGGTACATATAGGGAAGGACTCTCACAGCAGTTCAGGTCTGTGAGCTCTGAGGAGAACTGGATCTGGGATTTGACCCTAGACTTATCTGATAAGTAATTTCCTTTGGCAATCTTGCCAAAGGCCCCATAGCCTTGAGGACAATTAGCAGGAGGCACATCACAATTTAGGGCAAAGAAATCAAGAAGGAGGTAACCCTGCTTTATTCCCTAGGCCTATGTGGAGTGGACAACCTCAGCAGCCGGGCGTCCCAAGAAATGCAGAGGTACAGATGGGCACCCATCTTCACGAAGGGGCTACATCAGCTCACAGTTCGACTCTCTTGTGGAAAGAGGGCCAGGGCCTCCTGCCTAGAGGCTGGCGGAGGGCAGCATACTCTCCCAGTCTGCGTAGCTTTGGTCATGGTTGTCCTGAAAGCTTCCTCATGGTGTTTGGAAGTGGCGGTAGGAAAATGAGGTGGAGAATCAGGCTCTTACCTGGACTCCGTCTCTGGACTTGTATGTGCCTTGCTCTACTCCAGCAGGGACTACCTGTTCTCATACATCTTTCTGTCCCCAAACCTCTCTCCTGACTCCTCAGTCCAGAGCATGGCTCCAAGAAACCACTTGGGATTCCTCCCTGGCTGTTCAGATCTCTTCCTTCATCTGAGCTTCGGGATCTCATTTAGGTTTTGCTGACCAGCTCATGGACAGTCCCTGAGAACAGGGGCTATTGTCTCCTCCACATATCTTCACCCTCAAGCCCCAGCCCCTGGTTTTGTTCCCCCAGGGGATCAGATAGGGGAGGTCATCACCCCTGTAGGTTGAGCTGGGGTTGGTCAGGGCTGGAGGTGATGAGACAGATGCAGGTGGTACAAACTGGGAACTGTTTATTGATTGTGATGAGAAGCCCATATACAAAGAAGGCACAAGGGGGGGAGGGCCCCCTGTTACAGTACCGTGGAGGGACAGGGCTAAGGAGTAGGTATGCTTACCAGTAGGGCTCAGGAAAAGATCTGGGAACATCTCCACTGCTAGAATGGGCCTTGGCATGGAGCCTCTGTAGAGAGGCAAAGCTAATTGCTCAAAAAGCTATGGCAGCCAAGAAAGCCACCCCTAGGCTCCACTCCGTCATCAAGGGGAGTAGAGTGGGTCTGGCCAGCTAGTAGCATTGCACTCCATTCAAGTATCTCTCCCTGTAGGTTTTTTCTTTGTGTGGTTTTATCAGGTTTCTCCAGCCCTGGCCAAGGCTGGAGTGACAGTGGTGGATCACAAGTGTCTCCCCTGCATGTTGATCTGCTGGCCCAGAACTGGTACTGGTCCCCTGCTCTCTGAAGGACACCACTATGCTCCGGGGAAGTCCCAGCACAGTGTGTCCAGGCTGCCCACTGTTTCTCTTTGTTCCTCTGGGCTGTGTTTCCTGCCAGCTTTGGCTGTGGTTAAGGAGTGAGGCTTTGGAAATCCATTAATAAAAGGCCAGAAAGTTTCTAGTTCATTGTTCTGGGGTCTGAGTAGTCAAGCCCTGTGAGCACCCTCTGGACAGGCCTTGGTGGGCCCCAGCTCTGTGGTGGGTGAGGAGAGCTGCAGCTGGGCCTGGTCGGCTGCTCCACATTAGTGGTTTTACTTTGGACAGCAAAGTCAGTCAGTCCAGTGACACTGGCTCACAGTGGGTCCAGTTGGAAGGAGAAGTGTCATCACACTGAAGACATTTTTCCTCCTGGCACAGACAGAGTCTGGAACATGGTATGTCCACATATCCTCCATGGTGCATCAGCATAGGTCATGAGCAGTGGGCCCTCCATGTCCAGAGTACAGGGCCTCAGCATTGCAAGGTCCCAAAGGAGATGCCCACCTGCAGCCACACAACACATGCCTGAGCCTGCTGGTGCCAGCCAAAGTGTGGTCCCTGGAGACTGTAGAGGCATAACTTATGATAAATAGGAAGGAAGGGGACGCTGGGAGGGGTGCCAGGAAGGACATCAGTAGTATCGATCCCAAGTCTGCCAGCTGGTCACCCAGTGCTTCTTGATGGGCAGGGTGCTCCCTGGAGGTGGGTAGCGCTCCTCCTCTGGGATGCGCACTGCGTGGTACTTGGGCATGATGCGGTAGTAGCGAGTCCGCTTAAAGAAGTCACACTGGAGTTGGGGCAAAGCGAGAAGTACGTCAGCATCCAGCCTTCAAGCAGGGGACGATGTGCCCGGCCTCCTGAACTGACACCCTCACCCCAATGAGAGACTAGAGCATGAATTTCCCCACCCCAGGCAGCCCAGAGGAAGGAGGAGCCCAGGAAGGCAGAGAGGAGAGGCAGAGCAGGTAGAGGCCAGAGCAGCTGCAGAGACCCTGGCTACAATGGCCAGGAAGGGAGTGGTCTTCCCTGGCCAGTGTGGGGGAGTGGGTCAGTTACTTATCCTGTGGAGGTGGAAAGGGGGCTCAGGAAGAAAAGGCTGGCCATTCCTTGTCCCCTCCTTCCATGGGGGAGGGGACGGAGCTTGGAATTGTTTGTGCACATGCCTGCAGAGAGGAGCCTAGCCCTGGCTGTGACGCTTCTGTAGTCCCCAGGCTGCAGAGATGGCTCAGTGGTTAAAGGCACTTGCTTGCAAAGCCTGATTCTCCAATACCCACATAAAACCAACTGCACAAAGTGGCACCTGCATCTGGAATTTGTTTGTAGTGGCAGGAAGCCCTGGTGTGCCAATACTCTGCCTGCTTCTTTTCTGCCTGTCTCTCTCAAATAATAATTTTTTTTTTTAAAAAAGCAAGTAGTGTGTCCAGGGGAAGGACATTATGGCACATTCTTGGGGTTCTAAGTCCCTGAGAACGAAATGCAGATGGGGTGAAGAGGTGGCAGTGGGAGGAGTTAGGTGAGGTCTGAGCAAGCCCTGAGACAAGAGGAGCAGACAGAACAGTCAGAAGCCCCAGCTGGCTGGGGTTCAGGGAGGAGGCCTGCAGGCCACGTTACCCGGGTGGGTCAGGGTTGGGGGGCTGCCCCCCTCAGTAGTCGTCGGTCAGCCTCTCTGTCTCTGACGGCTGGCTCTTCATCTCGGCCTTCTGCCTCTTAGCTTCATACAGGGCACGAGTGCGGGCTCGCTTGAAGAAGCCGCACTGGAGGGAGGAGGTGGGATGGCCATCAGGGGTGCAGGGGGCCCTGACAAGCAGTACTGGGGGGCTGGGGCTTAGAGTTGGGGAACGTGGGTCCCACACCAGAGCTTCTGGGTTCCCCTTTAGCCTGCAGCTCCCCCGGTAATCCAGGCAGGGGTGGAAGCTAAGGGGAAGGTGGGGAGGACCTGGGAGAGAGAGTGGCTGAGATGCGATGAGGAAATGGGACATGGAGCCAGGGGATGGAGGGAGGGCATGTGATCCAGGCTGGCAAGAGGTCTGGTGTGGGAGGCTGGGGTCCCCCTACCTTCCACAGCAGGAGGATAATGAGCCCCAGCAACAGGAGCCCTGCACCCACGGACACAAGTATCAGCCACAGCTCGATCTCGGCTGGCAACTCCTCCACCAGTTCCGAGTCTATATCTACAGAGAACTGCAGAGGAGGGAAAAGGATTTCAGTTCTGGGTCAGCTTCCTTAGACACCCCTAAACTCATCCTTTCCCAGCTGGGCCAAGGGCCCCGCTATCTGACCTGTGGCCAGTAGGGGGCATCAGGGGCGCAGAAACCCAGTGCCCACCTCTCTGCCAGCAGCAGGGCTATGTGCTTGGGTTCTTACACAGGCCCTGCCTGGGGAGACCCAGTAGGCAGCCTGGAGCCCGATTTGTGGCCCTCACATTTGGGTTTACACACCAGCAAATCCTTGACCTTAGAGTAGCATTTCACCTTTCTGAGTCTGCATTCATTCATGCTCTCTGATACAGAGATCACAATACCTACCTCATAGAACAGCAAAATGGCCAAAAGCAGACCACTAGAGCTTGAGCTCAGTTTTACTGTTTATCAGTTATGTGACTTGAGAAAATTAGCCTTTCTGTTGTTCGTGAATATACTGAGGATTATAACCACTATCTCACAGGATGCCAGAGAGGATTAAATGTATTTAAGATGAGAAAAGTGCTCAGAGCAACGCCTGCTATATGGCAAGCTCTTCATAAATAGTTTTGAGAACACAAACCGGAGGAGAGCTGGTGGCGCACACCTTTAACCCCAGCACCTGGGAGGCACAGGTAGGAGGATGCCAGCCTGAGACTACAGGGTGAATCCAGGTCAGCCTGGGCTAGAGGGAGACTCCACCACAAAAAAACAAAAACCAAACAAACAACCCCCACAAATGGGGCTGGGGAGATGGCTCAGTGGATAAGACTGCTTGCCATGAAAGCCTGGGGGCCTGAGTTCAATCCCCAGCACCCACATAAAAACCATGGCACACATGCCTGTATCCCCAGGCCCCAGGCCTGCGTGGGAAGAGGACAGAGGATCCCTGGGGCTCACCTGTCAGCCAGTCTGGTGGAAAATACTGTCTCCCTCTCTCAGTTTTTAAAGTATTTCAGATTTCCAATTTAGTGCTCATCTACATTTTTTCCTGACTCTATTTGATTTTCACTTTTTGAAAGACCATTTTGATTTTAGAAGACAGATTATACAGAAAAAATGGAAGGTCATGAGTAATTTGATTCTCTCTAAACAACCATCTCCATATGAATAGTGAGTGAATCTCAAGGTCAATAATCCCAGCATTGGGGAGGTGAAGGGAGGCTGGAGGATCAGAACTCCACTACATAATGAGTTGGAAGCCAGCCTGATCTCATCTAAAAAAAAAAAAAAAATACAAACAGGGGCTGGAGAGATGGCTCAGCAGTTAAGGCACTTGCCTGCAAAGCCTATGACCTGGGTTTGATTCTACAGCAACCACATAAAGCCACATGCACAAAGTGACACATGCACCTGGAATTAGTTTACAGCTGTTGGAGGCCCTGAAGCACCCATTCTCTCTGCCTGTCTTTCTTCTCTCTCTCTCTCTTTGCTTGTAAATAAAAAAAATTTAAACTAACTTCTTAAAAAATGAACAATGACTCTCCATAGTGAATCTCTCCTGTATACTTATTTATTTGCAAGCAGAGAGAGATAGAGAGAAGAGAGACAGAGAGAATGGGCACACCAGGGCCTCTGGCCCTGCAAAGGAACTCTAGGTGCATGCTCCACTTTGTGCATTTGGCTTTACATGAGGACTCTGGAATTGAACCCAGGTCATTAGGTTTTGTAGGTAAGCGCCTTTCTGAGCCATCTCTCCAGCCCCTCTACATATATTGTGATACATGTATATTATATATGTGTATATATATATATATATATTATATATATATAATTCTTAAGAGAGGATATGAAAGTTGAGGGGTAGAATACCGAGAGTGAAAAGATTTAGGTAGGAGTGGGGAAAGAGGAACGGGAGAGGAAGGGACAGGGAGGCCTCCTCCCTATTGGCTAGCTTGCATTGAGTCAGAAGGTGCTATGCAGGTATGCTGAGGGAGAAAAGTCATTAACAGTCTTACCCAGCCGTGGATCCTACATGCTATAAAATAGACCAGCCAGGGGGCAAGACGGGCCACTGGTGCAACAGTGGCATGACTGTTATAGAGATTACCAACTGCTCTCTGATTAGATTTGAGACCTACTCCAAAGGAGGGAATCCATGCCTGATCCTGAAAACCTAGTCAGAAATCTGTGGCTGTGGAGTCATAGGCCCTAGGAGGGAAGCTATGACTGCTGTTTGGCTGACTGGATAAATTGTGCCCATCAAATTACACTCTAACTATTTATGTTAATGCCTACTGAGTAATGCTGCTCTTGGCTTTGGTCAGAGAAAGGTCTTTTTGCATTGAGCAGCAATTACTCCAGAGACTCAAACTAGTCAAAGTGCTGAGAATAAGTGACTGTTGAGTGCCCAGCCCCAATGGGACATCTCTATCACCCCCTCCAAGGCTCAGGGAACATTGTGGAACATTGAGGAGCCTGAGAGAGTCTAAGGGCTGGAGGATGGAGAGGAGTGCTGTAGAACACTATCTCCAGGGCACGACATGGCCATCCATGGCTCTCATCCACAAAACCTGTGCAGAATTAGGTCGGCCAACATTACCCAGTCGCTATTGGAAATTTCTGATTGCTAGGAGAGGAGGAGACATTTTCTTCAGTGGTGTAACTACTGGTAAGTTGCCCATGCTCTGGTAAATGCCCCCCACCCATGCTCATGCATGCAACCCTAATTAAAAACACACAACAGAAAGAGATCAACATAGAAGTGGGACTAATTAGGAAGAAGAAGGGGTTCAGGAGGACTGGGAGGAGGATAGAAGAAGGTAACAGAGGATGTATACAATCAAAAGACATTATATACAAGATCACATGCATGTGTATAACACTGTTTAGTAAAACAAATTTTTACAAAAAGAACAGTGAATCTTCTCTCTCTAGACATAAAGCCTGCTTTTTTTTTTTTTGAGAGGGTCTTGCTATGAAGCCCAGGCTAGCCTTAAATGTGTAATCCGGTCTCAGCCTCCTGAGTGCTGAGATTACAGGCATCTAGCCCACCCCATTGCCAGATACCTCCGTATTTTTAAAAGTACTTGACCCACATTGGTGATAATCACCAAACACACACACTACTTCCATCTTTTTTCTCTTCATATTGTCATCTTTCTCTCTCAGTTGATAATGGGCAACTCGATCTGTTCTGAGGACCACAGCCCTTTAGCAATAGACCATATTTTATTGACCTAACCGCCTACTGACAGACCTTTAGATTGTTTTCAATTCCCTGTCCTTATTAACAATGCTCTCAAATACCCTATATGTTTATCTTTGCATGCTGGTCTATTAGCTCCTCAAGATGTATTGTTGTGTGCTGTTGCTGAATTGGGGGAACTGGCGCTTTAAATTTTAATGGATATTGACAGAAAGGACCCACCAATCTATACTCCTGGCAGTGTCCTGTCCCTCCACCTAGAAGCACCAGATAGCATTACTCTTTTTAGTATTTTCCAATCAGTTAGACACAGTTGTTATTTTACCTTCGGTGCATATTAAAATATACATTCTGTCATCTATGCTTAAAGCCTTCTTTGTCCCGTTTATAATAACCTTTTGCTATATACCAACTTAGAATTTTATATAGTATAATTTGTCAATGTTTTCCTTTGTAACTTTTAGTTTAAATAAAATAACTCACTCTAAGCTGTGCATGGTGGCTCAGCACTCAGAAGGCTGAGGATTGCCATGAATGTGAGGCCAGCCTGGGCTACAGAGTGAGTTCCAGTTCAGCCTGGGCTATAGTGAAACCCTGCCTCAAAAAAAAACCCAAAAAAACCAGAAAACAAAACAAAGAAAAACAAAAAATAAATAACTCGTTCTCCCCACAATTAAAGGTTACTATTAAAGTATCTTTTATCTAAACCACATTCAATTCCTACATTTAAATATTTCACCTAACCGCAAGGTATTTTCTTGATGGTATGAAGTAGACACTTGTCTATGTGTTCTTCCAACACTACCTAATAATCCTTTTGTCTTTCTTGGTTTTTGTTTTGTTGTGTTTTGAGATAGGCTTTCACTACATATCCTATTCTGAACTCACTCTTGATCCCCCTGCTTCAGCCTTCTGAATGCTGGGATTACAGGTGTGCACCACCACACCTGGCCTATAATCTTTCTTCCTTGGGCTGATTAAGAATGCTGTCTATATTATAACCTAAATTCCTGTTCTGTTCCATGGACCTTTCTGGCTCTTTCTCCACCTTTCTATATCATATTAGTTTAGTTTAAGAAATAAACAATAAAACTGGGCGTGGTGGCACACACTTTTAATCCCAGCACTTGGGAGGCAGAGGTAGGAGGATTGCCATGAGTTCAAGGCCACCCTGAGACTACACAGTGAATTCCAGGTCAGCCTAGGCTAGAGTGAGACCCTACCTCAAAAAAACCAAAAAAAAAAAAAAAGAAAGAAAGAAAGAAAGAAATAAAATATAATGCTCTTCTATCTCTCTGCTTGCAAATAAATAAGTAAAAATATTATTATTATTATTATTATTTATTTTTGTTTGTTTTTTGAGGTAGGGTCTTGCTGTAGTCCAGGTTGACCTGGAATTCACTCTGTAGCCTCAGGGTGGCCTTGAACTCACGGCAATCCTCCTACCTCTGCCTCCCAAGTGCTGAGATTAAAGGCGTGCGCCACCACGCCTGGCTGAAATTATTCTTTAAAAATGTGCACAGATATATGTATATATATACTGGGGCTTGTACCCAGGGCCTTGTGCATACTGGGCAAGCACTCTACCAGTAAACTACATCCCCAGCTTCCCTCTCTCCCTCTTTTCACTTTTTTTTCAAACTAGGGTCTCGCTGTAGCCCAGGCTGACCTGGAATTCACTATGTGGTCTCAAAATCATGGTGATCCTCCTACCTCTGCTCCTTCTACCTCTGCCTTCTGAGTGCTGGGATTAAAGACATGCACCACCACGCCCGGCTTCTTTTCGCTTATTTTGAGACAGGTGTCTTTTAAGTTGGTCAAGCTGGCCCGGAACTCACTCTATAACCCAGACAGGTTGGTCCTCTGGCCTCAGCCTCCCAAGAAGCTGGGATCACAGGATTATGTCTTAAAGATGTCCTGTGCTTCACAGCCTGGAAAGAGCCTGCTGTCCTTGTTAAAACATTCACTCACCCATGTAGTCTTGTTCTCCATGTTGATGGAAGGGATGCTGGTTTGCAGGAACAAAGTAGCCCAGCCATCTACCCTGACTCGGTCAAAGTCCTTGTAATCCTAGAAGGGGAGAGCAGGGTTAGATGAAGCACCTCAAGTCCCTCTGGGCCCTCCTTCTGACCCTGAGCACCCCAACCCCTCACTCTTCACCCAAGGAGCATCTTTAAGCAGCACACCCGAAGGGTGTCAGCCTGCCTCTTCTTCACACACAAATACATGTCACTCATTCATTTGTACACCTGCTTCTGTGCTGAAGGCTGGGAATGGTAGAGATTATGAAAGTCACAGTCTAGGTCAGGCCCATGGGCTAAAGCTGGCCTAACACCTGCTTTTTAAGTAAAGAATTAAATTATTTTGTGTGTGTGTGTGCTAATGTGTGCCCATATATGTCCATCCCCTCCTTCCACCTTCTCTTTGAGATGGGTTTTCTCTTGTTATCACTGACCTACAAGCTTCCATATTATTCTGGCTCCACCTCCCATTGCTGTAGGCATGTTGGGATCACCAATGCACCTGCCACTTTGGGTCTAGTAATATGTGGGTGCTGAGAAGGATCAAATTTGGGTTAATAAACTTGACAACAAGCCATCTCCCTATCCCCAAGTAAAGTATTTTCAGTTCCCAGTCATGTCCCTTCATTTGTTTATGGGGCTACAGTGGCAGAACTGAGTAGATGATGCAACCAAGCCCACAGCCTGGAAAGATTGGTAATCCCCTTACAGAAAAGGGGGGCAAGAGGAGGCTGGCACATGAGTAACCGTGGCACAGTCAAGCATGGTGTGTGGCACATGTGGCTTCTGAGAAAGTTCTGTGGTGTTTAAGAGAGAGGTCACTTCGACTGTCCAAGTCAGGACCTCCCAGATGTGAGGTGAAGGTTGATGAGGACCTTGACTGCTGAATAGGAGTTCACACACAGAGGGAGAGACGACCGGGCATGGAGGTGGAAATCATGGAATCAGGATGGAGTCGTGACAGGAGAGGTCATATTGGAAACATTTTATATCCACATGTAGGTGTGAAACGCGAACATCGCTGTGGCTCATAGTGATGGACACGCAACTACACAGAACGTGACGTCACACACATGAACACATACATACATGGACCCCTGGTCTCACCCCTTCTCTCACTCTCCCTAGCCAGGTAGGTGACAGTGAAGATCACCCAGCACTGACCTCAATGAAGGTACTGTTCCACACCCGTGCCTTCACGGTCACGTTGGTGATGGTGGGGGCGTCGGGAATGGGGCACTCCAGCCACACACAGCGGGCACGGCCAGAGGCACAGGTCTGAGGTAGGCAGGAATATACACAAGACATGAGGCCTCTGGCCTCTTCATGCTTTGCTCCTCAACTTCCACCCTTCTGGACAACATTCCACCCCCGGGTGACTAAAAGGCCGGGCTTCATCTCTTTGCTTACTCACACTCCCCTACACCCCACACATAAGTTTAAGACCCATTCTTTGACCAAGCTCATATGATGCCAGGAACACAGACAACCAGAAATCTAACCCCGAGCTTAAATGGATGATGCCTAACTTCAGAACTCTCCCACACGGAGCCTCTGCTGTAGTGGGCTCCCCGCCCCTAGGATACCACTTCTAACCCTTCCACCCAGCTAGGCCTCAACTGGCTCCCTGGGCCTCTTCCTCTCTCCCTTCCTACAGAGGGTACCCTGCCTCATACTTCCTTCTCCCCCTGCCCATCCCTAAATGTCCAAGGCCCTGAATAGCAAACCAGCTCCCAACAGACTAAGAGCCCTTGGAAGGGAGCAGGGGCTCACTGTGCTGATGCTGTCCATCAGAGAGGGTGCTCTGGGGGCAGGAGGTGAGTCTTGTGTCCCCCCACCCCCAGATCACTGTGCTGGGAGGCTCCTGAGGGCAGGAGGTGAGTCCTGTGCTGGGAGGCTCCTGAGGGCTGGGCCCAACAGTCTTTAGACTGGGTCCTCCCAGCGAGTGTTTCTACCTCCCTTGCTTCCTGGGTCCCTTGTGCCCCAGCACCTTGTCATGGGCTGTGCAGTCCTCCCAATCCCTGTCCTGGCCACTCACCAACACAGTCTCAGACTTGGCTTTTTTGGCAGCAGCTAGTGTGACAGGCGGGGGGCCCTGGCCTCCCCCTGGGTCCAGCTGTCGCCTCCGCCTGCGCTGTGGAGATGGTGCCTTGTCTCCATGTTCCTGAAGAGGGAAGAGATTTGGTGAGAAGGCTGAGGAAGAGAAGGAAACAGGGTCAGAGACAAGGAAGGGGAAGGAGAGTCAAGCTCCCAAGAGGGACCAAGAGAGGAGCAGGGAAGACAATGGTGTTTCTGCTGTGTAGCATGCAAATGAGACCATGCAAATGAGATACAAATGAAACACCCTTGATAGTAAACTTACAGAGAGAGTGAGGTTGAGAGGGTTGACAAGGTCTCCAGGTGGCTGGCAGGGCCAGGACCCATTGCCATGGATGGTGATCTCTGTGGGGTATAGCAGCCACTTGCCATTGGCAACTTCATAGGGCCACTCCAGACCTAGGACCATGGTGCCCAGGGCGGCCAGCCCTTCCCCGACTGGGCTCACCTGTGGGCACACATGACCTTTGTGTCATGATTACTGTCTTCTGTAAGACTACCTCCAACTTGCCAATCCTGAGTTCTCCCACCCTGGGATCCCAGAACAGCCTTCCCCACCCTCAATTCCTATCTCAGGAATACCCAGCTAGGATCCCAGAGGTGCTGTTACCTGGAATTCATATTTGAGGGGACTTCCGACATCCTCCACGGTTTTCATGCCAGCCTCACCCATCACAGTTCCCCCAAAAAAGCTCTGTAGCCGATGATTCACCCTAGGGTAAGAAAGACACTTGAGTCACAGGGGAAAGGATATCATGGCCCTGGCAGAGGGGATAATAGTGCCAAGGCCGGTTGACAATAGCTCCTCTGATGTCAGGTGGACCTCTGTGTAAATGCAGATCTGTAGCCTCACACAAGGTACTGATCTTCTCTGAGCCTCAGTTTCCTTGTGCATGAAGGGAAGTTAGCAATAGTTCATACAACACAGGGCCATGGTAAGAAGTTAACAAGATGTCTGTGATGGTATCTGAACAATGGGCTTTCAAGAAATCACAGGAAGGGGCTGGGAAGATGGCTCTGCAGTTAGAAGGTGCTTGCCCTGCAAAGCCTAAGGACCTGAGTTTGAGTCCCCAGCATCTACATAAAGCCAGCTGCACAAAGTGGAGCATGCATCTAGAGTTTGTTTGCAGTGGCTAGAGGCCCTGGCGCAGGTGCACCCATTTTCTCTCTCTCTCTCTCTCTCTCTCTCTCTCTCTCTGGTTGTAAGTAAATAAATTAACTAAAATATTTTTTAAAATGGCTCAAGCATTTGGTGTTTGTTTGCAGAGGCAAAAGGAGGTCCTGGCACACTCATATATACAAACACACACACACACACACACGCATGCATGCAAACAAATAAATAAAAAAGAAAAGGGGTAGAGAGATGGCTCAACGGTAAGGCGCTTGCCTGGGAAGCCTGACAGCCTGAGTTTGATTCCCTAGTACCCACGTAAAGCCAGATGCACAAAGTGGCACACGTGTCTGGAGTTTGTATGCACTAGCAAGAGGCTTGGCATGCCTATACACTCTCTCTCTCTCTCTCTCTCTCTCTCTCTCTCTCTCTCTCACCCCATGTGCAAGTAAATTAAAAAAAATTTTTTAAAAGAAATTGCAGGAACCAACACCTTAGCCCCACACGCTGATGCTTCCTCTCCCCTTCTTTACAGGGAATAACAGCAACCCTGACGGTGACTGTTACTGTTAAGGGAAAGGATGACCCAGGAGGACACTAGACCAAGAAGTGTCAGAGGATCTTAGGAGACACTTTGGGGACATGGAAGTCCTGCTTCAGGTAAGCAAATTGGGGGGAGCAGAGTGGTACCCACATGCTGAGGGAGGCCTGGAGCTTGTAGTCAACCTGCAGAGTCAGGGTCATGGGCCTCAGGTTGTCCTGGTGACTTGACCTGAGGAGGGGATGCAGAGGGTTAGCAGGAGGTCCAGGCATGCTCTCAGTCCTGACCAGACTGGCTTCAGCAGGTCACTCACGTGGAGAGCTGCAGCTGTGCCTGAAGGTCCCTGGTGTGCAGAGTCACCCCGATGACCTCAAAGGTGATGAGCAGCTCCATCTACCATGAGGGCCAAGGAAGCAGAGAGGGGCATGGGAGCCCAGCAGGAGTGATGCCATGGGGAAGAGAAGAGCCAAAGACTAAGCTAGCTTCTTTGGCTTCTTCTCCTACCTCTCTACCTTGTCTGTGTCTCCTTCCCCCTTCCCTTCTTTGGGTGATAGCACTTTTTTTTTTTTGAGATCACAGCTACTTTTGCACAACCCAGAGCAGGTTCCTGAAACTGTGTTTTCCCTTCTGTCTAGTAGCTACTTCCTTAGAGAAAATTACATCCAATAAGAGAGGTAGTTCTGGGTTCAAGAGTGGGTACAACAACAGGGCTCAGTGAAAGTGGTTTCCTGGCCTCCACCTGCTGCAGCATCAGGCATGGCTCCCTGCTGGGACTCTCCTCGCTCCTTGCTGGGCCTTCCCCTCTCCTGCCCCTGGTTCTTTGCTTCAAAGAGGCCCATGAAGCAGGGAGGTGAAACAATAAAATCTCTTTGAAAGACAGCCAGGACCCTCCCGAGTGGGAGGATGTGACCAGGGCTCACCCTCTGGTTCCGTTTGAAGGGGTTCCCCAGCTCACACAAGATGGTCTCATTCGCTTGGCAGGTCCCAGGCTGAGAAAGGAAACAAATAAGGTCAAGTTTGGGCTCATCCTCCAGGGGCTATGGAACAGAATGAGAAACCCTCGAGGCTTGTCTCCCAAGCAGCAGAGACCATAGGTGACCCAGCCTAAAGGGGGCAGGCACACTGGGCTGCAAAGACGCAGAAAGCCCTTCTTGTGCTGGGAGCCTGGGTGCCAGACACTTACTGGGCGCACTGAGGACAGCAGCAGGGCGGGAGGCACCTCTAGGGTGAGCAGCGCCTCGTGGGCATCTTCCCCAGCCCG
>PVHP010019981.1:0-31198 GCA_004024765.1 Zapus hudsonius
GTTCCTCTAGAGAACCCTGACTCATACAACCAGAAGTCTAGTATTTGCCTAGCACCATGAATATCTCTTCTAAGTGGCAGAAATAGACAGTGTCCAAAGTAGATAAAACATGAATCAGATAAAGTCAAATTGGGGTTTAATGAGTAACTGGGTTGGAAGTGAAAAAGGCAATAAGAAATAAAAAAAAAATTCGGGGCTGGAGAGATGGCTCAGCAGTTAAGGCGGTTGCCTCTAGAGCCTAAGGACCCGGGTTCAATTCCCCAGTACCACATAAAGCCAGATGCACAGTGTGTTCGTAAGCAGAGGCTAGAGGTCCTGGCATGCCCATACTCTCTCTCTCTGTCTCTCCCCACTCTCTCTATTTCTGCTTTTTTTTAAAAAAAATATTTTATTTAGTCATTTTCAAGCAGAGAGAGAGAGAGAGAGAGAGAGAGAGAGAGAGAGAGAGAGGGCACCAGGGCCACCACCTTGTGGGTTTGGCGTATGTGGGTACTGGGGAATTGAACCAGGGGCCTTAGCCACTAGAGGCAAGTGCCTTAACCGCTAAGCCATCTCTCCAGCCCTATTTCTGCTTTTAAGTAAATAAAAAAACATAAAAAAATTCAAGGAGCAATATTAGAACATTACATAGACCAAAAGTGTCAGGGCCTCTAGAATAAATAATAGAATGAGAATAAACTCATTAAAAACAAATACCAGGGCTGAAGAGATGGCTTAGTGGTTAAGACATCTGCCTGCAATGCATAAGGACCAGAGTTCGATTCCCCAGTGCCCATATAAAGCCAGTTGCACAAGAGGGCGCATGTGTCTGGAATTCATTTGCAGAGGCTGGAGGCCCTGGTGCTCCCATTCTCTCTCTCTCTCATAAATAAATAAATAAATAAATAAATAAATAAATAAATAAATAAATATAAAAAAAACAAATACCAAATTATCATTATTATTTTATTTATTTTTGCTTTTTTGTTTTTTCGAGGTAGGTTCTCACTCTAACCCAGGCAGATTTGGAATTCACTGTATAGTCCCAGGCTGGCCTCCAACTCACATTGATCCTCTTACCTCTGTCTCTAGTGCTGAGATTAGTGGAGTGCACCACCACACCCAGAAAACTGGTTTTTTTTTTTTTTTTTTTCAAGGTAGGGTCTCGCTAGATCTAGCCCAGGCTGACCTGGAATTCACTATGTAGTCTCAGGCTGGCCTTGAACTCACAGCGATCCTCCTACCTCTGCCTCCCAAGTGCTGGGATTAAAGGCGTGCGCCACCACGCCTGGCAGAAAACTGGTTCTTAAAGAAGACTTGTGGGAAGAATTTTTATGACTTGCCAAGCAAAAAATAGGGAACAATGTATATACTAAGTATATCAATGATCCATGCTGGATTATTTTACTATTTAAATATAGAACCCACCTCCAGTTTCCTTAGAAACAGGAACATCTATAGAAGGAAGAACAGCAGGTCTATGGCAGGAGGCATACTGGCTGCCATGGCAACAGAGCTTCCACTTCCATCCTGCTTACACTGATCAGAAATGTCCACTTGTCCCAAGTCAATGCCTGATCTCAGGCATTTGGGAAGAAATGTTCTTTTTTTTTTTTTTTTTTTTTTTGGTTATTTAAGGCAGAGTCCCACTCTAGCCCAGGCTGACATGTAGTCTCAGGGTGGCCTTGAACTCAGGGATGATCCTCCTACCTCTGAGTGCTGGGATTAAAGGCGTGCCCACCACACCCGGCTAAGATCTGGTCACATTCTGCATGGGACAGACTCAACAGTTCTCCTGATTGGATGTTCTCACTCCGCTTTAAAAGCTAGCCTTTCATAACAGTGGTATGTCACGACAGCACTACTGGTCCCCACCAGCCTCTGTGGTCACCCTCTGTTGTACTCACCAGCCCTGCCCTGAGGATTCTCACACATTTCACAGTAAGGAAGCCCTGGGTCATTGATGAAGGTGCAGCACTTGCACTGCCAGCCCCGCCCAGGAGGACTGTGGGTGGCTGATGGGGACTTGGCCTTAGGGACACCTTCCATGAGTGTAGCTTTGGCTTGCTGGGACAGTTTCCCCTCGGTGGTGTTATTGGTGGGCAGTGACTTTGACCTCTTAGCTTCAGGTTCGTGTTCATCATCAGGACTGAGTGCTGCAGCTGTCCTAGGGTCAGACGCCATCGGAGCACTGTTCTCCTTGAGTATCTCCGAGTCATCACAAGATGTCTCCAACGGTCTCTTTTTAGGTTTTGGTGAAAAAAATGATCGAATATCGTTTTGCTTTTCTTTTTCAAACTAGAAAAAGGAAACCGTTATCAAATACATAAGCAACTGTTCTCTCTAAATTTAGGAATTTAACAAAACATTTTCACTAACCAAATATTATATATACACATACATACATATATGAATGTGTGTGTATATTTTTTTCACATCATCTCAGTGAAGTAGGTATTATTATTATGTCCATAATAATATGAACAGACCAGGAAGTGGAAACTCTTCAGAGGTTAGAGAATTTAGCTGGAGAAGTTATATAAGGGAAATATATATACTTATTAAAACTATCTGCCCTAGATATACATCAATCAGAGGAAAGAATTAGATATTTAAGCCTTTCAATTCAATTAAGGACCTACAGAAATGTTTTTGCATGGCTAAAGTTCTGAGAATAAGTGACTGTGGAATGCTTTGCCCTAAAGAGGAGATCTGTATCACCCCACCCTGGGCTCAGAAAACCCCACAGAACAGGGGCTGGAAAGAGTGTAAGATCCAGAGGATGAGGGGGAGTGCTGTGCACTGCTGTCTTAGAGACTTGACATGGATCACAGCACTTGCTGTTACCTCAACAAGACCTGCCTGAGCATGGGCAGAGAGAGGAACATTCTGTCATGGACGGACGGGGAAGGGATTCACCCTCAGTGCTCGGCTTCTGGTCACTACACTACAGCTCAGTGTTCATCTTCTGGTCACTATACCGCCTGCTAAGTACAGGTTTCAACTAGAAGAACTCCATCTTTCAGTTCTAGGAAGCCGTATGATTACTTAACATTCAGTAGCACAGTATGCTTTAGGATTGATATATTAAAAATGAATGACTTTATTATCTTTTTTGTATTAAAGAAGTGTGAGAATGTACAGAGACAAGATATTTTTGTGACCTATAACACTTGGTTAATGAATAGCAAGATTAAGAGAAAGTCTTTTGGTTTTTGTTATAACATTCTTGCCCTTGGAAGATACTACAGTACTGAGTTATACACAAACATCCTAACGATTATTTGTCCTAGAAATAATCATAGTAAATACCTCTTTTAATACATGACAAATAAGAAATTTAAATATTGGTGTTTTAAAAAAAGAGATGGTGATGGTGTACACTTTTAATCCCAGCACTTGGGAGGCACAGGTAGGAGGATTGCTATGAGTTCAAGGCCAGCCTGGGACTACAGAGTGAGTTCCAGGTCAGCCTGAGCTACAGTGAAACTCTGTCTCAAAAATAAAAAGACTTCCTTCCTTCCTTCCTTTCTTTTTGTAAGGCAAAAGAGATTTACTGAGGGGAAAAAAAGTGGAAGTGTCCAGGCAAGGATTTTGGCCAGCATCTAAAGAAGAAAAGGACATGAAAACAAAACAAACAACAAACAAAACAAACAAATAAAAAACAAGGGAAAATTGTGCATTCTGAGTTAGGCCTGAGAGATGTGGGCAGGCTCAGCAGTCAGGGTCTATGAGCAATGCCTCCTGTTCTTTTCTGAGGCGGTGTCAAGAGTAACCTTGAACTTCCGATCCCCCTTCTTCCTCCTCCTGGGTGCTGGAGAGATGACTCGGGTATGTTTTGTATGCTAAGCAATCACTACATGAAGCCATGCCTCTTCTATGATTTCTGCATCTGCTTAGACAGGGTGCCACCCAGGATCTTGTTGATTTCATGTTTGAAGTGCATGGAACTTTTTATCTCCTTGGTTATATTAACAAACCTGTAAGTGTCTATTAGACTCAAAGTAACATTTTGGTAAAGTAAGGGATATTAAAGAACTCTGGTTAGAACCCAGGGTGAAGCCGGCTGTTTGCTCTGCCTGTGGAAGGAGCAGCAGGCACAGGACAGAAGGCGCTCCAGAGACCCCAGTAGCCCACCCACCCTGAACTGTGGCACAGCTAAGTTGGCAAGGCCTGCAAAGCATGGGAAAACACCCTGGCAGTGGAAGGCAAGCAAAAATCATCCCTGCAGCACAGGTAGAAATGGGATGGTGGGTGCACAGCAGTAACGTGTTCCTCAGCTAACCCTGGAGAACCACGGCCTCCCCTCCCCCACACACTAGGGTCATGCAGTTCAGCTCCTTACAAAACTCCGAGGACACCACAACTGCAGGGAGGAGATCGTACTGCTCGGGTGGCAGATGTGAGTCCTGCCAGGCTTTATCCTTAGACAGGGGTTCAGTTCACGCCACTCACTGTACTTTTGATTCCTTGCTCACATGATATCATTCCATATGTTACTCACTAGAGCTATGTCCACCATCTGCCTTATTTCATTAACAGTTATTGTTGTTTGCTTGCTGAGTGAGATTGCTGTGCAGGTCAAGATGGCCTAGAACTTGCTATGCAGCCCAGGGTGGCTTCAAACTTGTGATTATTCTGCCTCTGCCTGTTGAGTTAAGTTTTTGATTTTTTAAAAATATTTTATTTATTTGAGAGAGAGAAAGAGGCAGACAGAAGGGGAGAATGGGCATGCCAGGGCCTCCAGCCACTGCAAACAAACTCCAGACACATGCAACACCTTGTGGATCTGGCTTTATGTATATACTGGGGACTCGAACTCAGGTCCTTCTGCCTAGCAGATAAATGCCTTAACTGCTACGTCATCTCTCCAGCCCAGTTCTTCATTTTGATACTGTCAATTTCAATCTTTTTTGTTATACTTGTGCTTTTTAAGGCAAACTTCATCCACCCTCTCCTACCTTTAGGGTCATAAAGAAAGACAGCCCCCAATATTTTCTTTTGAAGGTTGAATTCTATCCGGCTTGTTTATTAAGAGTCAGGTCTTAAACTCAGAAAATCCGAGCCATGGTAGCAGGCTCTTTCTAGCAATGTTAATTCAATAATTCTTTGAGGTTTTCTAACCGTAAGTAAATAGGCTTTCAAGAGTATGAATAATTGAGAATAGATATTTAAAATGATACACAATATAGCTTCAGGATATTCAAGCAGCAAAAGGAACAAGTCATATCATCTTACATGAGTGAACAAAGTTTCCTCCTCGAGAGCCTCAGAACTGCCATTTGGAGTCCATGCTTCAGCAAACTGAAGAAAATCCCACTTTTCCCTGTCGTCTTCCTCAGCTTGAAGTTTCTCCTTCTTCCCATTCAATGTGCTTCCTGTGACCTGAGCCTACAAGGTGAGAAAACATGAGTTTACTTAACAGCTCTCAGTCACTAAGTAGTAACTTGAGTTTTGAATTTAAACTACAAGCCACCCACTAAGAAAATCTTATTCTAATATATCTCCTAGGTATTAGTAGTATATTCACAATTGCAACAAAACCACCAAATCAAATTTCTATGCTTGGGCTGGACAGATGACAGAGTGATTGCCTGCAAAGCCTTACGGCCCTGGTTTGATTCCCCAGTACACACGCTAATCCAGATGCACAAAGTGGGGCATACGTCTGGAGGTTCGCAGTGGCAAGAGACCCTGGAATGCCTATTCTCCCCTCCCCCCGCTTGCAAATAATAAATAAATAAATAAATTTCTATGCTTACTAAGGAGACCTAAGTAGAAACCTATTATTCACTTGTCTCATAAAAATGCTTATTCTAATATTCATATACTTTAAAACAGATATATATGTGTGTGTATATGACTGGCTATGTTAAATATAGATGCTCAGTGTTCAAAGCTTTTTGTAATTCCCCCATGTCTTGGTTACTTGCCCATTGCTACTGACCAGATTTCTGACAAGAAGTAGTTTAAGGAAGGAAGGGTCTATTTTTGACTTTAGTTGCAGGGGACATTCTCCATTATGGAGGGAAAGCCCAATACTAAGCAATGGGAGGCTGGCTGGCCACATCACATTCAGTCAGGAAGCAGTGGACAGAGAGGATGTGGGCCCACCCTTAGTGACCAACTTCCTCCAGCCAGACTTCACCTCCTAAAGATTCTACAACCCTCTCAAACAGCGCCACCAGCTGAGGACAAAGTGGTCAAACACATGAGCCTATGCAGGCACTTTACAGTTAAACCAGGATGTCCAGCACCCAGTATAGGTCACAATGAGGACATGATGGTGAGCCCTTTCCCTCCATGGAGGTTACAATCAGAAATTGGCAGTTGAAGCCAGGAGTAGAACCCCACCCTGGACAGACGACCCAATCTCAGGCCTCCAGAACACACATAAATTTCTGTTTATTTTGATGGTATTTCATGATAGTAGCCCAACTTACTTACACAGAGAATGATGTCAAAAGGTGGGGTTGCTGTTATAACAAATACCTGAACACGCTGACGTGCTCTGAAATTAGGAAATGGACAGACACTGCAGAGTTCTGAAGTACATGCTACACAAAACCTCTACTGCCAAGTCTCGATACCTTACTCAGTTTGCTTAGGAGGATTTGGAGGGCTAGGGACCAAGTGACCCCTTCTCCTTTCCTAGTTTCCCTTTGGAAAGAGCTGTGTGTCCTCCATATCTCCTTCACAGCTGACTTTTGGAAGCACATAACCTAGTTGTTTTCACAGGTTTGTAGACACAGAGGAATTCAGGGTGAGTCTTAGCCATATAGGTTTTAGAAGATATTTAGGCGAGATGTTGAATTTTAGATTTCAGAGTTAATGTTGGAATGAGATAAGGCTGCTGAGGCTGTCTGAGGGGATAGAATGAATGCATTTTGCATGTGAGAAAGACATGAATTTTGGGAGGGCAGGGTAGCATGCAATAGACTAAATTTTGTTTGTTTTTTGAGGTGGGGTTTTGCTCTAACCCAGGCTGACCTGGAATTTACTATATAGTTGTGGGACCCTGGAGGATAATAGGGTTTCGCTGCGACCAAAAGACGTCTGGGACTGTCTCCTTCTGTTAAAGGAAGTCGAGACAAGTCTATGACCCTGATTATCTCAAGCATATCCTGGACCCTCCAGCCTCCAAGCAGGCCACAGCTGAGCCCTAAACTCAGTCCAGCTGTAATAACAAACCAAAACAATAAGGTTACATTTCCTCTGCAGCTATCACCATTCAATACGTCTAGAGTCACGTAGCCCCCTCAATTTATCTATGCAAATTAGGCATCCACAGGTTATTGGCCCCTGCCAATCCACTCATGAGACATCCACAGATGATCCTGCCCCTACCAATCCCCTTGCTGCCTATGTCCCTGCCTCTGCTTTTTACTCTATATAAACAACTTTTATCTATACAGTAAACAAGAACTGTCGGCCAGGCATGGTGGCGCACACCTTTAATCCCAGCACTTGGGAGGCAGAGGTAGGAAGATGGCCATAAGTTCAAGGCCACCCTGAGACTACATAGTGAATTCCAGGTCTGCCTGGACTAGAGCGAGACCCTACCTTGAAAAACCAAAAACCAAAACATAAAAAAAGAACTGTCCACTGCCGCATTCTCTTGGGTGGCTATGCCCATCGGCCTACCGCTATCTCAAGACGCTGTCCTCCCAGCTCCGTGGATGAACCAGAGTGTTAGTGTACAATGACCCCCGAAAGGAATCCACAGACTGCATATAGTCTCAGGGTGGACTCAAACTCATGGCAATCCTCCTACCTCGGCCTCCTGAGTGCTTTAAAGACATGCACCACCACGTCCAGCTTTGAATTTATTTTTAACAATTTATTTATTTATTTATTGGCAAGGGGGGAGGGGAGAGAGAGGGAGGGAAGAAAGGAAGGAGGGAGGGAGGATGGGTGAGAATGAGCACGGGCATGCCAGGACCTCCAGCCACCACAAACAAACTCCAGCTGAATTCGCCATCTGTGCATCTGGCTTTACATGGGTATTGGGGAATTGAACCCAGGCTGACAGGCTTAAGCACCTTTAACTGCTGAACCACCTCCCCAGTCCAATGGACTGAATTTATGTCTCTCCAAATTTCATATATTAGAACCTTATTCCCATGGTGATAGCATTGGAAGGAGAAGCTTTGGGAGGTGATTAGTCATGACAATGGAGCCTTACAAATGGATTCTGCCCTGATAGAATGAGCACTCTCTTGCTCTCCTTCCATCTAATGAGGACACAACAGGAAGTTGACAGTCTGCAACTGAGAAGAGGATCCTCACCAAAACCAGGCTTCTGACCTCCACAATAGTAAGAAATCCATTTCTATCACTTATACAGCACCCAGTGCATGATACTAAGACACACAGCCTCTAACCCTGTGTAGTGGTTTGATCCAGATGTTCCCCATAAACATAACGTGCTCTGAATGTCTGATCCCCAGCTGATGGCAATTTTGGAATTGGAACCTCGCTGGAGCTGTGTTGTTGGGGGCAGGCTTATGAGGGTTATAGGCGGCTTCCCCTTGCCAGTGTTTGGACACCTTCCTGCCGATGTTTACAGTGCTGTGGCGGAGATGATGACCACCCTCTGCTCATGCCATCGTTTTCCCTGCCATCATGGAGCTTCCCCCTTGAATCCATAAGCTAAAATAAACCCATTATTCCACAAGCTTCTTTTTGTTGGGTTCTTTGTTGCAGCAAGGAGAAAGGTGACTACAACACCCTGAGTCAAGCCCTTTCCACAGACATCCTTCAAAGTCCGGGAGAAGACAAAGCTGGAATAGAGCAGATAATGTCATTCCTATCTTTCCTTGACTTTGAATAAGGCTGTGTTTTGTCTAAGGCTAGCTGAAAACCCAATAACCTTTCTGGGAAAGGTCTACTGAATCATTCTTAGTCACTAAAAGGACTTGGATCTTCAATAACTACTACTAATGGTTCCTTGCTAGCTGACCCTCATCTAGCTTTGAACATGGTGGAGGCAGCAAGAGACACTTGCAGAGCATGTGTGAAAACCTTGAGGTCAATCTTAACATCATAAAAAATAAAACAAGCTGGGAGTGGTGGCCCACGCCTTTAATCCCAGCATTTGGGAGGCAGAGGTAGGAGGATCGCCGTGAGTTGAAGGCCACCCTGAGACTACATAGTGAATTCCAGGTCAGCCTGGACTAGAGCGAGACCCTATCTCGAAAAACCAAAAATAAATAAAATAAAATAAAATGAAGGAAAGGAACACAGAAGAGCTTGGCAATAACAGTAATGTATGGAAATTCATGCATTGGCATTGTAGATGAGGATGGCAGGTAGTGTGCTACTAACTGAACTTGGCCTCTATGTTCACTGTCCTGGTATACTTATGTATCCTTCGCCCAAATACAGTAAACCTCAGCCTCCTAACTCATGTGGAATCAAGGTCATAGTAAGGATGAGTAATGTGGTTTAACTCAAGCTTTACCTTTCGGTTCAACATTCCCCACATGAGGGTGTCAAGAGTGCCATTCGCAATAAGGTAGTGGATATTCACAGAACTGCACTGTCCAATCCGGTGAGCTCGGTCCTCAGCTTGCTTTATATGTCCAGGGTCCCAATACAACTCAGCAAAGACAACATGGCTTGCGGCAGTAAATGTTAGGCCCTAAGCAAAATCAAGTGAAGAAACTGAGATGCAAAACTGAGAGCCTATTGTAAGAGTGGTACATAAAGCTGTTAGAACAGAACCCTATGAGACATCAATCCAAATCAATCATTCATCTTCAGACAAATTAGGAAGATTTCACTCATGAAAAGCGAATGAAGACTACTTATTGCAAGATCTCCAGGTATACTACAAAAAAACTAAACACATTAAAAGGCAATTCAATATTTCAAATGTCAGGTTGATGGATCTATATAAACAAAATCACTTTATCCTTTGATGAAGACTGATTCACTTTACTACTGGAAAATCTAATAAAATACATTATAAAAGAGAACATAATTTCTAACACACGGTATCTATAGCAACCAGGCAGAGTGCATTGACATCCTCTTCATCTGATTCAAGCTGCTGTGTTATAAATGTCTCAGCCATGCTATTTCCTTCCTTGTTGCATCTTGAAGATGCAGAGGTGAACCGGAGTCAAGTCGTAGTGCTTGCTGTGCAGTGGCATTCTCTGCAGTTAGTTGCATTTGGCATAAATTTGAAATACTGTGGCATAAACACATTGTTTTATAATCAATTTATGACATAATGCAAATTTTCCAAGATGAAACATTTGCAATATGTGTGACTTCAAAGATGGTGTCTGAGTACAATGTGTGAAACTTACCAGGCTATAGCCATAAAGTAGTGGTGTTGGGTGGTGGACAGAACTGAAAGTACCTTCCTTTAGAAAAATGGCTTGATCTAGCTGGGTGTGGTGGTGCACACCTTTAAAACCAGCACTAGGGGCGTGGTGGAGCTCTCCTTTAATCCCAGCACTAGGGGCAGTGGTGCACACATTTAATCCCAGCACTCGGGAGGTGGAGGCAGGAGAACTGGCATGAATTCAAGGCTACCTTGAGACTCCAAATTGAATTCCAGGTCAGCCTGAGCTAGAGTGAGACCCTATCTCAAAAACCAAAAAGAGAAAAGAAAGAGATGGTTTAATTCCTGCAGGATTCACAAGCACTGAGACTTCAAGTGAGGGAGTTTTGTGGCTATTACTGTGATGTTATTTTAACTTAAAATATTTTTTGTATCATAATAAAGTTCTATTAGCACTCATTAAGTAGAGCACAAGTTTTCGTGTAAAAATCTCTGGAAACCAGTCCTTTCAATAAAATAGGTTAGAAGTAAGACAAACAAACCCAAGAACTGAAACACCATAAAATATTACAGACAAAGCAAGCAGTTATCACTAGAGAGGGATGCTTCTGACTGGTAAGAGGCATAAGGACAAATATGCTGCTACGATGAGTATCGTTCTAAGTGGTTAAGCTGCAGAACAGACAGCACCAAGAACAGTACTGCCTTCCTTCCACCCTGGAGATGAAGATATTAGTCTTTATTTTGTTTTGGTTTTTTGAGGTAGGGTCTCACTCTAGTCCAGGCTGACCTGGAATTCACTCTGTAGTCTCAGGCTGGCCTTGAACTCATGGTGATCCTTCCTACCTCTGCCTCCTGAGTGCTGGAATTAAAGGTGTGCGCCACCACACCCGGCTGAAGATATTAGTCCTTAAGTACACAAGTCTCGAATCATAAATCTTTACCAATCCAGCCCAGGCTCTTCTGCCTTCTACTTGGCACCTCCCTGATGTGAGTTCTCCACTTCTATCTTTAGGCTGTTCTCCATGATGCCTTCGGTGGCTGGAAAACTCTAGCAGATACAAACTCAAGAGTGATGGAAACTTAATCCAACATGAAGGAGAATTGAATAGACCTTCTTTTGGTTAGAACTCCAAGTGAATACCAAATCCATTTGTCCCCATAGTTTCTTTATGAATATAATTTTACATACATCAATATCTAGGTAAAAGAAAACCTTTGTATCATGTAAGTATGTTCTATAGTGTGGTCAAGACTGTCATTGCTTTCCCTGACACCCATTCTTCACTTAGTTATTTGTAACATGACACCTGATGGACAGGGGATATGTGGAGTCAGTTATCAGGGGCCATGGACTAACTGCTGGCCAGGGAGCTATAGTACGTCTTCCTCTACTCAGCTGCCTGGATGGCAGACAAGGGGGAGAGTGAACAGCTGTCTTAGGTGAGGTCTGTGCTTGGAGTAGAAAGTAGAAAGAATCAGAGATTCCAAGGATCCTCTGTGCTGGTGGGAACCGTCTGTACGAGACAGGATCCACCGTGTTGGTGGGAACTGTTTTTACGAGGGAAAGAAACCACATTCAGGCTCTCTGAAATGGAATCTTCTTTTACTTGCAGCCGACATTCCCCCTCCCCAGGCTCCACTGTCCCACACAGCCAGAATGACTAGTGGTGTGACAAGACATGAGAGTCTTTGCAGTCAAAGGAGAGAAGAAAGGTCAAGCTGACTCCATTCCTAGAAATCCTTTTTTTTGAAAATTCAGGAAGCATTGAGTCAAAGGCTTTGAAGCATCTGTTATATTTTCCAGCACTCTGAAAATTTACAATAGACACAGACATTAAATCATAAGTTTATGAACCAAAATTATGGTTAATGTCCCTCTTATTCTGCCTTATCCCACTTCTTACCTGGCCAGCAGCCTGAATGCTCAGGATTGCCACACGAGTGTCAGGATCTTTCTGAAATTGGTTAACCAGATGGATTCTTTCTGAAGACGGCACACTTCCATCAATCCTGATGTAACGAGTCTAGCACCAACAAGGGAAATGGCGAAGTTAGACAAACCCACGCAGCCTTCTTTTAAAATGTCTTTTTATGGTGATAGAAAAAGGACAACTGGTTAAGATGGCAGGCTAGCAAATGTTATACAAGAAGAATCTTCAAGCTTCTCATAACCATTTATTTTTTAACCTTTTCACCTACTTGAAGATCAATGCCAAGGGCAGCTGCTTACACGCAGGGCTCCACAGATCTTCTCTGAACCGAGCTAATACTTACGTACTATGTAAATTAGCATGTGACCTTTACACAATGGGCAAGAGTAACTTGAAGGTTAAAATCACTAATTCCAAAGTAAAACAAGGTGACCTTGCTAACACACTAAGGGTGTATGAAGAGTGGTGAGTTATTTTCTTTTGTGTGTGTGTGTGTGTGTGTGTGTGTGTGTGTGTGTGTACGGTATCTGCCCGAATATGTGCAGATGTGGACACACACGTATGGAAGACAGAGGAAGATAACATTCTGCTTTACTTCCTTGAGATGGAAATTATCACTGAATCTGGAGCTTTCAGTTTTCAGTTAGACTGGCTGATATTTACCTTCCTTCCCCCTCCTCCCTCCCTTCCTTTTTTTTTTTTTTTTTTTTTCAAGGTAGGGTCTCACTGTAGCCCAGGCTGTCTCAGACTGGCCTCCAACTCACAGTGATCCTCCCACCTCTGCTTTCCGAGGGCTAGGATTAAAGGTTGCACCACCATGCCTGGCAGAAGTATCACTCTTAATCTACCATTTAAGCCTCTTTTTTATATTATTAAATTCAAAAGAAATATGTGACATAGTTGTATCTACACATTCTTTTAAAAAGTTGGAGAACATTAAGTGTTACACTGAATGGTGTTGTCATTAAGAACGATGTGAGCTGTGAAAAAAGAACGTGCTAGAATAGCTAAAATAACTTTAAGTCAATTCATAAAAATAAGCATTAGCAAAAAAAAAAAAAAAAAGGCAGAGGTAGGAGGATTGCCGTGAGTTCGAGGCCACCCTGAGACTACACAGTGAATTCCAGGTCAGCCTGGGCTAGAGTGAGACCCTACCTCGAAAAAAAAAAAAAAAAAAAAAAAAAAAAAAAGACTGTATGAAGGAGACAAAAAATGCCACTCTAAACCAGGCGTGGTGGTGCATGCCTTTAATCCCAGCACTCAGGAGGCAGAGGTAGGAGGATTGCTGTGAGTTCGAGGCCACCCTGAGACTACATAGTGAATTCCAGGTCAGCCTGGGCTAGAGTGAGACCCTACCTCGGAAAAAAAAAAAGCCACTATAACAATATAATGTAATATTAGTTTAATCTGTAAGAAAACATTTAATAAATTATTTATACAATAACATTTTTATTTATTTATATGCAAGTAGAGAGAGATGAAAGAGAAACTAAGAGAATGGACACACCAAGGCCTCCAGCTGCTGCATACAAACTCCAGATGTATGCACCACTTTGTGCATCTGGATTTACATGGGTACTAGGGAATTGAACTCTGGTCATTAGGCTTTATAGGCAAGCACCTTAACCACTGAGCCATCTCTCCAGCCACCTAGAAAAAGAGCCTAAATCATGGGGTTACACATGATGTTCAGTGAGGGGGAAGCTGCATTCTAAAAGTTACTCCATTAAAGAGACCGCAGTACCTTGCTTTCAATGACGGCTTCTGTGCAGGCTTGGAGCATAGATAAGTGATGAGCGAAAACCAGAAACTTAAGGGACTCGTTCTGAAGCATCATCTTAATGTAATCCTTGACGGCACCTGCCTAAGTATGAAAAGGTAAGCTTCATTAATATCATACAATTAAAAAATTTGTATTTTTTAAAATGTCACTTTAGCCGGGCGTGGTGGTGCACACCTTTAATCCCAGCACTCGGGAGGTAGAGGTAGGAGGATCACCATGAGTTCAAGGCCACCCTGAGACTACATAGTGAATTCCAGGTCAGCCTGGACTAGAGTGAGACCCTACCTCAAAAAAAAAAAAAAAAAAAAAAAAAACATAAAATGTCACTTTAAATAAATAAGTGTCTATGCGTATCGGTGTGCCTCCATGAATCTGACGCTGTTTTCTCCTATAGACAGCTAAGGACAACGGTGTTATCAGGGCATGTCAGACATGTTTTCATTACTGTGAGAAAATACCTAAGAGAAATCAACTTGAAGGAAAGATGTATTTTGGCCTTCTCAGGCTCCTGCGTGTCTGACCCATGGCGGGAGCAGGGTGGAAGAGAATGCTGGCCTCAGAGCCAGGAAGCAGAGCAAGGAAAGGACTCAAGGACACTCCTCCCAGGGACTATTTCTTCTTTACAGTCCCCCCCCCCTTAGTCTCTACCTCCTCTCAATGACACAGTCCATGTGAATCTGTACGTGGAAAAGGCCACTGATGAGGTTAGAGTCCTCTTGATTCAACCACCTCTTCAAAGCCCGTCTGCTGGCAACTGAGCTTTTATGGTATGGGCCGTGGGGGACACAGATTCCAACCATGAGAGGAGAATGAACGAGAAGAGGAGGTGAGGGGTGAGGAGCAGGACAGCTTGAGTGGCAAACAGTGATCAGGCGGGATACGGCTAAGCGGATTGTTCTGATGATTTTCCAAAGTTACACAGAAGACCAAGTAAAAGGGATTAGGAAAAAAAATTGAAGATTTTTAAAAATAGATTTTTTTTAAAAAGAAAAGACAAATTATAGCCAAGGGCTGAAATTTAAGGATTAATGGAAGTTTGTTTATTTATTTTTAAACTTAGGATACCTAGGCAGGCTGCCAGTCAGTTAACAAAGTAAGCAGGAGCCTGGAGAGATGGTAGAAGTGCTTGCTGTCCAAGTGTGATAAACTGAGTTAGAATCCCAAAGCCCACATAATGCCATAATCAGTGGTGAGTATCTGTTCTTTGAAGGATAAACAAGACTGATAGATAAACCCTTAGCAAATCTGACCAAAAGAGAGAAGAGACATACATCAATAAAATTAGACATAAGGCACCATTACAACAAATACTAATGAAATTCAGAAAATCATAAGGACATACTTTAATAACATTCTCCACCAAGTTTGAAAGCCTGGAAGAAATGGATGGTTTCCTCGATATATATGATCTATGAAAATTAAATCAAGATGAGATAAACCATTTAAACAGACCTATAACAACCAGAGATTCAAGCAGATCCCTACTAAAAAATGTCCAGGCCCAGATGGATTGACTGGTGATTTCTACCAGACATTCGCTGAAGAACTAACTAACACCAATGTCTCTCAAACTCTTCTGTAAATTAGAAAAGGAAGGAATACTACCAAAGTTCTTCTACAAAGCCAGCATTACTCTGATACCAAAACCAGACAAAGACAGAAAAAAGAAAATTACAGACTAATGTCACTCATGAACATAGATACAAAAATTCTCAACAAAATACTGGCAAACAGAATACAAGTTGTCATCAAAAGATCATTCACCCAACCAGGTAGGTTTTATCCCAGAGATGCAGGGCTGGTTCAACATACACAAATTGATAAATGACTTAAGGACAAAGATCACATGATCATCTCAGTAGATGCAGAAAAGGTATTTGACAAAATCTAACATCCCTCCATGGTAAAAGTCCTAAAGAAAGTGGGAATAGAAGGAACATATCTCAACGTAATAAAGGCCATTGATGACAAACCTATAGCCAATGTCATACTAAATGGGGAAAATCTTTTTTTAAAATATTTTATTTATTCATTTTTCAAGCAGAGAGAGAGAGGGGAGAGAGGAGAGAGAGAGCACGCACCAGGGTCACCACCTTGTGGGTCTGGCTTATGTGGGTCCTGGGGAATTGAACCAGGGGCCTTAGGCACTGGAGGCAAGTGCCTTAACTGCTGAGCCATCTTTCCAGCCCCTAAATGGGGAAAATCTTGAAGCACTTCCTTCTTAACAGTATCTAATGTTTAAAGATATCAAGATGAGACTACTGACTGGTACACAGATAGTGAGAGAGGCAGAGGAAGAAGAAAGAGGAAAAAGAGGAGGAGAATGGCAGGAGAAGGAAGAATATGCATAGGAAGTAAAGGGGAGAAGGAGGAAGAGAAAGAACAGAAACAGAAAGACAATCTTAATCTAAGATAGCTCAAGGGTTAAGGCATTTGCCTACAAAGCAGAAGGACTTGAGTTCGATTCCCCAGTACCCACGTAACAAGCCAGATGCACAAGGTGGCCCATGTTCGTCTGCAGTGGTTGGAGGCCCTAGCATGCTCATTCTTTCTCTTAAATAAATATATTTTTTAAAAAAGCTGTAAGTTCAAGGCACTGAAAATGAATTTAGTGGAAGAAAATATCACCAGTAGGTACTAAGATATAGAAGACATATTGGTGTGAGTAGCTGTATACAGTGCATTTCAAAAAGCTAGATATAAGGATTTTGATATACTGAAACATTGAAACTGGGCTGGGGAGATGGTTCAGTGGTTAAAGGCACTTGCTACCAGAGCCTGATATCCTGGGTTAGATTCCCAGTAGCCACGCAAAGCCAGATGCACAAAGTGGCACATGTGTCTGGAGTTTGTGTGCACCAGCAGGTAGTCCTGATGTACCCATTTTCTTACTCACTTTCTCCTTCTCTCTCTCAAATAAATAAGCAAATTTTTAAAAGATTATTAAAAAACAATTGAACCGCTGGGTGTGGTAGTGCCCACCTTTAATCCCAGCCCTTGGTAATAGGATCACTGTGAGTTAGAGGCCAGCCTGAGACTACATAGTGAATTCCAGGCCAGCCTAGGCTAGAGCTAGACCTTACCTCAAAAAACAAAACCAAACAAACAAATAAATAAAATAAGCATTCAAACAATTAGGAAAAGCGTGTATATGAGGGTGAGGCGAGGGTTAAGAGCTAAATCTTAGCTTGCATATTGACAAAGCAATCAATGACAGCTACAATTAAAAAGCAAGCAGCAATATGACCAAGAAGCCATAAAGCATGGTGTTGAGATTCACGAACATACAAAGAAATCCCCTTTTACGAGAACGGAAAGGAGACTATTGTTTTTTTGTAATTTTTTTAAACGGAGGATAGTCAAAATTTAAAAATACCTTTTAAAAATTCCCATGTCTTGACTGTAAAATCTCAAGATTTATTATGCAAGGTACATTTTACATGTCTAAAATTTCTGAACAGAGATTCATCATACAACCGAGACTGGAAGCTGTTAACAACTTCAGCCTTGGATTTCAGTGCCTCAGAAAGTAGAAATGAAGTCCTCTTAAAACGAGGAGCTATAAATTCCAGATATGTTGTCATAGCAACTGAAACACTTTAATAAAGTGCATGTTTGCCTAAAGAGCTATATTTACCAGGGTGAGCTTTTTAAGAAGTCCCTGTCAAGTTGAATACTTAAAAGGTACATTCACTAGCATCTAGTCAGGATTAACCCCCTGTGCTGGCGCTCTGCCGGGTCTCCCAGGCCCTCGCCCTCCTCTTCCCACCTGAGCTCTTTCAGCCATTGCTCCCTGCAGACGATGCCCACTTCCATCACGACCAGAGCTGCTAACAGCAAAGCTCAACTCTGGTCCTCCATTCCTTCCTTCTACCACTGCTGCAGAAAGGCTTTGGCTATTACAAAGAGTATATATTGACTTACAAGTCAATTATTAGGCTCTGGACACTAAGCTAGCAACTTAACCATCATTTGTGATGTTGACTCCTTGGAGAGCTAAAGTATCTATGTGACGAATTAACTTTAGGATTCTCTTAGGTTCTTCGGTTTTCGTTATAAAATGTACTGCACATGCATTTTACTCTCTTGACTTGAACTGTGATCGCACTGTTGGATTTAAACCACTCTGGACAGGGATGGATCTGCTTGTAACTTCTCTGAAGCGCAGGCATGTGCAACCCTGCACATCAAAGTTTAGGTTTGGTAGACGTTGCAGAAAATGCATGTGTTCACAACTTTATTTTACTGAAATCAATAATGTGAGGTAAATGTGTAATTTGAGCAATTAATGAACACGACACACTGTATCTTGGCTCAAGATATAAAGAAACGAAGAGACATCTGCGAGCTTTCCCATGCTTGCTTCCATCAGGGTCTCACGACATACAGCAGGCTATGGCCCTCGCTTCCTCAGTGCTATGATCACAGGTGTGTATCACCACAGCCATGTGTGCTTATAAAGTCATGAAGGACTCATGCTTTCTGAAGAAACAGAAAAGGAAAACACACTGCATGAAAGGTGAAAGTTATTCCATTTAAGATTGTCAACCTTCAATCCAGTAACAAGTCTTACAGAAAAGAACAGAAGCACATCAAGTGGGAGACGAGGCAAAGACTCCCTTTGAGCAAATGTTATGGTCAGGCTCCTCTGAGTCTCTTCCCAACAGGCTTGACCCTGGCCTTCTGTGTCCCTCCTGTCCTTGCCAGGTCCTGCTAAATTGGTTTGCCACATGGCCCCAACCTTTCGTAAGTGATCTCCCTTCACAGCTGATGAGTCCTTTCTCTGCTCAGGTTGCAAATCCTTGGCATGTTTTTAGCAAGAATTGTGTCAGATGCCTTGGTAAGAACCCCCAGCACGCCATGTTTCCTTATAGTAATTTTCCATACACCAACCTCATCAATGTATGCACTGTCTACGAAGCCTTGCTTCTCCTTGTATTTGGAATTGAGCCCAACATCTCTTCCCGATTACAAGAGTGGTCGTACTGTAAGGTCTCACAGGGGTCAGGGTAATTTTTAGCAGTCCTAGCTTGCAGCTATGGGACCGTAAATGCCAAAGAAGCTTCCTCTGAAGTCTTGAGCACCTCAGACCTCAGACAAAATGGCAGCTTCGTCCAGGTAAACGGACAAGCCAGCTTCAAGGAAAGCTCTCAAGTTCTTAGTCAACCAGAGCTGACTGACGATTGGTCTCGGCTGGTCCTCCTGCTTCCCTCACAGGATTTAAGGACACTCAGGAAGTCTGCTGAACCTTCACAGAACATGCTGACTGACAACGTGACTCTCAGGAAGCCTTTGCCTTGCTTTGGGCAGCAAGGCTGGACATGACGCTTGGTGTTCTGGAGCTGCAGCAGTCATCATCCTTCCAAACATGCTCAGCCACCATCTTAATACCTCTTGGATACTCCAAGCAGAAAGGCTTACATTTCCTTAGGGTCTTACTGTAGCCCAGGCTGACCTGGAATTCACTATGTAGTCTCAGGGTGGCCTCGAACTCATGGAAACCCTCCTACCTCTGCCTCCCAAGTGCTGGAATTAAAACCACACCCAGCCTTACATTTCCATTATTTTTTTTAAATATCTTGGCCAGGTATGGTGGTGCACACCTTTAACCCAACACTCGGGAGGCAGAGGTAGGAGGATCACTGTGAGTTATAGGCCAGCCTGAGACTACAGAGAGAGTTCCAGGTCAACCTGGGCTAGATAGAGACCCTACGTCAAACACACACACACACACACACACACACACATATGGAGAGAGAGAGGGAGTGGGGAGAGAGAATGAGAATGAATAGGTGAGGCAGGGCCTCCTGCCATTGCAAACGAACACCAGATACATGTGCCACTTTGTGCATCTGGCTTTATGTGTTGGGGAATCAAACTCGGGCCAGCAGACTTTGCAAGCAAGTATGTTTAACTGCTGACTTACATTTTCATCCTGCTATTAAAGTGTAAGTACAGCCAAATTTAGGTTTAGAACATAGACTTTTAATTTTGCCTCTTCTCACCTGTACAGGAATACAAAAAACCACGAACAGGAAAATACACAGACTCTAACCCGTCATCATTAATAAATGCCATGTTTACTCAGCTATCTTAGTGGAAGGAGGACTAAGTACATGGACTTGAGTCAGACTGTCTGGAGTCAAACGATTCCATCACTTATAATCGGAGCTACTGAGCAAGTCAATCTCAGTGCTTGACTTTCCTCACAATGCTTTCTACAGTGCCAAAATCTATGAACAGCCCCCAAATATAAAGGAAAACGAATAATCATCTAAGAATTTCACTATTTCCTTACTGTTAACCATCTGATCTCAGATTGAGAGATCTTGGGCTCTCATTTTCCTACCATCTCTTTCCTTCTCTAGGATGACATGGTTATCTTACTATAATTTAACATATGTCCCTAAAATAGTAATACCCTCCATACTTACATAAGTGAATTTATTTGCAAAACTTATTTAAAATTTTTTCTCTTCTTGGATCAAGAGTTTTCAAAATTTAGATACACCATCCAAAGATAGTTTTAAGCTATCATTAAGTACCTTAGCAGAACGGTTTGAATGATTTGATGGTAAGGATTTCTAAAATGGAGCTGTGGTGTACAAAGAAATTGTCTATATCCAATAGCTTGTGCCTTAGTGGGGGTCTGGACACAAAATATAATACCTGCTTTTTTATTCATAGTATCAGTGAATAGTACGAAGAGTCAACCCAGTGGCCTGGCAAGAAATCTAACTTTTCCTCCATGTCTAGTGACTGCACCATCTTAGTACCTCTTGGATACTCCAGTTGAGATGTGGTAGAGCTATTATGCTGGCTAAGGTCATCCACACTGCTGACCTGGATTCTCCATGATGCATCTCAAATGGTTTTCTTCCTACCCCTTTCTCCACACAGCTCAGGGTTCTTCTAAAGCACACACCTGTCGTTTCAGTTCACCTGGCTGCTAAGCGCCCTCAAGATGAACGCTTTACAGGTTGTGGGACCTGTGGACTAGGACCTTTGTGGTGGGTATTGTTACTGTCTCAGTGATCTCACCCAGACCTGGTCAGAATTCCTCCAATGCTCCATGCATCAGCCATGTTTAACTGCTTTTGTTTCCCTAAATATGCCATTTTTTAAGTAATCAATGAGCTTCCACAACTCCCATCTGTCTGAATCACACTTCCCCTTCTATTTCACTCCCTCTCTCTCTCTGGCTGGCTACACTCACTAGTTTCACTCCTTGGGACACCTTTCCTGCACACCTTCCCCTGTGTGCTTCCACCCAGCCTGCTTTTGAGGCATTAAATATCTCTTTTCTAGGCAAATATCTTGTCTCCTCAAAAGCTTGAAAGTTCTTTGAGAAATTAACACCATGTCCCTAAGCAGTTAGCATCCCATCTCAGAGGAACTCAGCGACATTTTTTAATTACACAGGAAAACAGAGAGGAAAGAAAAGAAGCCTTGCTGGGTGTGGTGACACAAACCTTTAATCCTAGCACTCAGGAGGCAGAGGCAGGAGAATCACCAGCCTGAAAATACGAAGTGAGTTCTAGGTCAGCCTGGGCTAGAGTGAGACCCTATCTTTGAAAAAAAAAATCCCATTTCTTAACTTTGAAATCTGTGGGGTTTTTTTTTCCCCCAGAGCCCAAAGGATTGTAATTTTTTAAAACATATGTATGCTACTAAGGATGAAACTTTAGCTTTTATATTAAGTCCATGGGTATCTTCAAGTTAATTTTTACATGTGGTCAAGACGCCTTTATTTCTCCAGTGGATTCTCACCTGTCCTGGCTGTACACTATTCCCCCGCTGATCCGCACTGTTGCTGTTCAGCACAGTGGAACCCCCCCCCCCAGGAGTGTGTCTGGCCCATCAGCCTCTCCTTACACAGTACAACGTTTTCATCATTGTAATGTTACATAAGCATTTATACCATGTTCTGTGAGAATTTCAACTCTGCTTAAAACCACTTCGGTTATTACAAGTTCCGTGAGTTGTCACATAAATTTTACACTCAGGTTGTCAGTTTCTAGCACTGTACTGAATATATAAATTAATTTACACAGTACTAGCATTTTAAAAATGTTCAACCTGATTCACAAACATGATCTATCTTATTTATTTAACTTGCTTTATTTTCTCTAAACAGTGATTTGTGGTCTTTGATTGACTTTATCCTTTATTTTGGTTTTTTGAGGTAGGGTCTCGCTCTAGTCCAGGCTGACCTGGAATTCACTATGTAGTCTCGGGGTGGCCTTGAACTCAAGGCAATCCTCCTACCTCTGCCTCCCTAGTGCTGGGATTAAAAGCGTGTGCCACCACGACTGGCATAAATTTTCAATAGTTCTTGTTTTGAGTTTGAATTATAATGAGAGACACTGTTTCAAAAAAACAAAAATAAGACATTATAAAACTATATAATTATAGTTTTATAATGTATAATTATGTACACCTTTAATCCCAACATTTAGGAGGCTGAGGTAGGAAAATTCCCATGAGTTTGAGGCCAGCCTGAGACTCATAGTGAATTTCCAGGTCTTCATGGGCTAGAGCAAAACCCTACCTCGAAAAACAAAACTGTAGTAATAGAGTCACTGTGATTTAAGGGAAGACAGACAATGAAATATATAAGAGCCATGCATGTGACCAGATGATACTTAATTATATGCCAAGGAAATTTGATGAGGCACAAATAGTGTTTGCAGTGCTGGACAGATAGCTCAGAGGCTAAAGGTGCTTGACTGCAGAGTCTGCTGGTTTGAGTTCAATTCCCCAGTACCACACAGAGCCTGATGCACAAAGTGGAGCAAGTATTTGGAGTCTGTTTGCATTGGCAGGAGGCCCTGGAGCACCAATACACACACACACACACACACACACACACACACACACACACTCTCTCTCTCTCTCTCTCTCTCTCTCTCCTCGCAAATTAATGAAAATATTTTTTAAAAGTTTCCAACAAAGAATGTGAGAACACACACACCCTTCTATACCTCCACCTTTACTTTATACCACATAAAAAATTAACTCCAAATAGTTTATAAACAATAAATGTACCTTAAAGCTATAGCATTTTTAGAAGAAACAGAGAACGGATATCTTTGTAAACTTTTCTTAGGATTTAAAAATCAAAAAACAGAAGAATAAAAATACTATATCGGGCTGAAGAGATGGCTTAGCGGTTAAGGCGTTTGCCTGCAATGCAGAAGGAACTGAGTTCGAGTACCCAGTGCCCATGTAAAGCCAGATGCACAACAGGGCTGGAGGCCCTGGCTTGCTCATTCTCTGTCTCTCTCTGTCTGCCTCTTCCTCTCTCTCTCTCTCTCTCTCTCTCAAATAAATAAATAAAATATTTTAAAAAAATACTATATCTAATTGTTTAAAAATTACAAAACTGTGTTAAGAAAATGAAAATAGAATCCATAGTCTTGGAGAAAAAATTTACAAAAGGCAGTATATTAGAAACATAAAGAATCCTTATAATTCAATATAAATAAGGGCTCTATTTGAATAGATGTTTCATAAAGGAAAATGAATAGTTAAAAGGAATATGAAAATACACTCAATATAACAATAGGAAAAAGCAAATTAAAAAAAAAAAGGAAAAATGACAAGACATTGTGCTAACAAAGATATAGAACAAGAGCCTATATAAGTATAAACAGAAATACAAAATAGCTACTTCTAAAAACAATTTCACAGTCTTCTTCAGTTCTGGGTATCAAACCCAGGGTCTCTCTCCAGTCAAGCACTCTACAACCACTAAATAGCGCCTCAGGCTCCTGTCTGCTTGCCTGTCTATCTATCTCCTTCCCTCTCTTTAAATAAAGCTCAAAACATTTTCCTTCTGTTGCAACCGTATCACTTCTAAGTTCTATCTCCAAAAGGTGAAGGCCTATGCAGGTGCCTACACAGGGGTGAGCCAAGGCTAAAGGAACAACAACAATGCGGCAGCCATACACAGTGGAGGGTCTACACGCACCACAAATGGGGAGAGTGATCAACAACCTGAACCGGTCCTTGTGCTAAGTGAAAGAAAGCAAACACAGACTCCTCCAGAACTCAGGAAAGGGTAGTTGCGGTGACGGAAAGCAGATGTGAGGCGCCGTGGTGGACGGGAACTGACTGTGAAGCCTCGGAAGGACCCTTTCTAGTGTGATGGGAATAGAGCTCTCACTGCACAGTGACTGCCTACCAATGTACATCTGACAAACAGCAAAAACTTACACATTTCAAAAAGCTACACTTCATCTTACCTAAGTTACGCCTCAACATCGATCCTTCAACATGCTATCTGATGGGAGGGAGAGATGGCTCTGCAGTTAAAGGCACTTGTAAAGCCTGATGGCTCAGGTTCAATTCTCCAGTACCCATGGAAAGCCAGATGCACAAAGTGGTGCATGGATCTGGAGTATGTCTGCAGTGGCAGGAGGCCCTGGTGCAAACCTACTTTCTTTCTCTTTCTTGCTCTCAAATTGATAAATAAAAATTGAAAATTAAAAGCTATTTTATGAAAAAACAATCTTGGAATGGAAAGCCTAATAGTATTTACAGGTTCTATCACATTGGATAAAAACAGTACCATATGCTGTTTGCTAGATAGTCACACTAAGATTTTAAGAACTTTAACACCATCTAAATACCACAGAAATATCAATGTATTTACCCCTTTAAGGCTCCAGAATACAAGTGTAGGATGACCGGCTTAAATTTAATAAAGATTATTGACAGTAATTATGTAGTGAAACCATGTAAAAAGCCGGTAACAAAGATGAATTCCCAAACATGAGATCTATGTCACACTATGTCACACTTCCTCTCAAAGCCACATAGACTGAAAGGGAAGAAGGTATAAAGGAGTATTTATGACACTCCTGTCCTCTTTGAATGTACCTGAGTTCTTCAGAACGGTACAGAATGTTAACGCTTTAATACTGGAAGCTGTCCATGAAGACACTTGCACAATGCTGCATCAAGGATTACCTTGGCAAGAGCAGTTTGCTTATATATGCGTGTGATCAACCCCATGACGGCGCTGGCGGCACTTGAATTTGGAGCTCTCATTAATTTCTGCCATTCTTCAAAGCTTGTATTCAGTTCCTATGTGGGATGAAGTAACATTGTTTAAGAATTCAGCAGGGGCTGGAGAGATGGCTTAGCGGTTAAGGTACTTGCCTCCAGTGCCTAAGGCCCTGGGTTCAATTCCCCAGTATCCACATAAAGCAAAACGCAAGACCCACAGACCCACAAGGTGGTGGTCCTGGTTCTCTCTCTCTCTCTCTCTCTCTCTCTCTCTCCCTGCTTAAAAAATGAAAAAATAAATGTTTAAAAATAAATAAAAATAACCTTATAAAAAAAAGAATTCAGCATAAAGAACATAATAATTATGAATCAGACAGTGTTTTCTTTGTATAGAAAGATAAAAGAAAATTCCCACAGATACCAACCAACCATTTGTAAGCCTCAATGTGAGATCAGCCAATATGAGTCTCCACCAATTACAGAAACCAGTGAAAAGTAAGGGCAAGAACACAGCTCTTTGCCAGCATCACAAATCAAATCAAAGGTTTCTATTGAGAAATATTCTCTAAAGGACAAATTAAAAATTAGCATATAAGAAAGCAGAGCAGTGGAACGTATATGGTAGCAAAGGTTTTTGTTTTTTTTGTTTTGTTCTTGTTTTGTGTTTGAGGTAGGGTCTCACTCTAGCCCAGGCTGTCCTGGAATTTACTATGTAGTCTTGGGCTGGCCTCAAACTCACAGCAATGGCAGCACCACCAGGCCCAGCTTGTATTTTTAATTTGCATGTGTGTGGGTGTACCAGGTCCTCTTGCTGCTGCAAACAAAGGTGGGTAGCTTAGGGGCTGAACCCAGGCTGGTAGGCCTTGGAAGCAAGCACAATTCACTGCTTAACCATCTTCTCAGCTCTTAGCAAAGTATATTTTTGGGAGCGGGGTTTCAAGGTATGTTCTCGCACTAGACCAGGCTGGCCTGGAGTTCACTATGTGGTCTCAGGCTGGCCTCTAACTCACTACGATCCTCCTATCTTGTGTGTGCCACCACACCTGGCCCCAGCAAAGTATTTTCTTTTAATATTTTATTTATTCATTTTCAAGCAGAGAGAGAGAGAGAGAGAGAGAGAGAGAGAGAGAGAGAGAGAGAGAGAGAGAGAGAGAGCGCACACCAGGGCCACCACCTTGTGAGTCTGGCTTATGTGGGTCCTGGGGAATTGAACACGGGGCCTTAGGCACTGGAGGCAAGTGTCTTAACGGCTGAGCCATCTCTCCAGCCCCAGCAAAGTATTTTTAAAAAGGATTCTATTTAATAAGCATGAGGATCAAAGGAATGTTAGTTGCATACAATGTATTATAACCACACAACGACTCATTCTTATTTTTCTCTCTAATTTTAAAAGGTTACATAAAATCAGATCATTCTTATTTTAAACAAATTAATCAATGTTTTAAAAAAGCTTATGTTAGGAGCTGGGGAGGTGGCTCAGTTGGTAAACAATGTTTGTTAACCAGGAAGACCTGAGTTTGATTCCTAACACCCATGTAGGTGGGCATGGTGGTCACTTGTAATCCCAACACTTGGGAGGCAGAGACAGGGGATCTCCAGAGTAAACTAGCTAGTTAGACTAGACAAATCAGTAAGCTCTCAGTTAAAGTAAGAGACTATCTCAGTAAAATTAAAAAGAAAGCTGGGCTGGAGAGAGGGCTCAGCAGTTAAAGGCACTCGTTTGCAAAGCCTGACAGCCTGGATTTGATTCCCCAGTACCCATGTAAAGCCAGATGCACAAAGTGACACATGTATCTGGAGTTCATTTGCAGTGGCTGGAGGTCTTGGTATATCTATACATGCACATACACATAAACATACAGATGTGCAAAAAATTAAAAGTTTTACAAAAGGCAGAGGTAGGAGGATCGCTATGAGGTTGAGACCAGCCTGGGACTACAGAGTGAGATCTTGGTCAGCCTGGGCTAGAGTGAGACCTTACCTTGGAAAAAGACAGACAGACAGACAATGAGAGAGAGAGAGAGAGAGAGAGAGAGAGAGAGAGAGAGAGAGAGAGAGAGAGAGAGAGAGGAAGAAGGGAGGGAGGGAGGGAGGGAGGGACAGAAAGAGAGAGAGAGAGATAGAAAGAAATTTCAGAGAACATATAAACACTGCATTCCCAAAAAGTAAGTATAGATGAAGATTAGGTAAAATAACATTTGCCTTTAAACATGTTGACTTTTGCATCCTACAACATGATCACGGAGTTTCAGAATTTTAAGAATTCAATTTGTTCTAGAAGATAGCGCTTTATACTAGAAATACAATTTCCGCTGGCCATTACTGGGCTTCACATGCTACAGATGTTATAAATCCTTTCTGCAGTGAAAGTGCCCTTTGCTATATTCAGCATTTTCCACTCTTTGACTGTAGCACAGGCACAGGTGTGAGGTCGGGGACAAGCGCAGATACAGTCCTTGCCTTCTACCTTAATTCTTGTGCACAACCACACACGCCAGTCTGGTGGGTCGCCAGCTTCAGGGGACCCTCCTACCTCTGCCACATCTCAGGAGAGGCGGGCTGGCATTGTAGACGCAGAGAGCCGCTGCACCTTCTTCTCATGGGTTCTGAGGATCTGAGCTCAGCTGCTCATGCATGCACAGCAGCACTGCACCCACCAATCTCCCCTGCCCTTCAGCAGGATCTTTGTCAATTATTAGAAGACTGTATCAGGCCATACATTTAGGAGCTAAAATCAAATTACTGAAATGATATGAAACCAATTCATATGCTCGATTAATCAAACCTATTTTCAGATAGCAGATTTTCCTTGAATGGGATGCATAATCTTTAGTACTGAGACTTAATATGATGTAAAGAGGGGCTGGAGAGATGGCTCAGTGCTTAATGATGCTTTCTAGCAAAGCCTGACGGCTTGGGCTCAATACCCCAGTATCCACATATAGCCAGATGCACAAAGTGGCGCCTACATCTGGAGTTCATCAACAGTGGCAACAGGCTCTGGTGCACTTCCTTGAATGCTCTCTTCTCAAGTAAATAAAGATCTTTTTGAATAAGTGAAAAATAAATAAAAATGATGTGAAGACTTAACTAAGCGTGTTCTCACCTTGGCGGCAGCTGGTGGGAGATCAAAAGGAATCCGCTGCCTGATTTTGGGGGGCAGCTGGGTTAGAACTTCAGTCTTTAATCTCCTAATCATGATGTCACTTAGTAGCTTGTGAAGTTCGTTGAGGTTTGATGCCCCTCTACAATCCCACTGAGTTCTTTTACCAAAGTATCTATTAAGATGAAAAAACAAGGCAAAACTAAATGCTAGAGGAGGAACAGTTTACCCACTATGTCCTTCCTTCTCTCTATTTACAATAAATATGTATATATATATATATATATATATATATATATATATATATATATTTGCAAGGAGAGAAAGAGAGGCACCAGTACAAATGAATTTCAGACGTATGTGTCACTTTGTGCATTTGGCTTTATGTAGGTACTAGTGAATTGAGCTCAGGGTGGCAGGCTTTGCAAGCAAGCACCTTTAACCATTGAGCCAACTCCCCAGCCCATCTTTTCTTTTGAAGTAGGTTTACTCTAGTCACACATGCGTATCCATTCACACCATACATAGCACACACACACACACACACAACATACACACACAGACAAAATTCACTATGAAAAAGACAATGGCAGAGGAGACACCAGAGGATGGACAAGGTTAAATAGCTTTGGCATCAAAGCTGCAGACAGTGACAAGTGGCAGAGCAGAGCAACGGGGTGTGGCAAGGTCACACTAATCACTGCAAACCTGCACGCCAATAAGGGACTATGTTCACATCAATCTAGGGTTACTCTTTCATGCAAATGAGATGTCACAGTTGCACCAATCACAGGCCTTCTGCTGGGCCACCAGAGTGTAACATCTTTTTGTTGCATCTAACAAGACTTGGTTTATTTTTATTTATTTATTTATTTTTTAAATATATTTATTTATGAGAGAGAGAGAGAGAGAGAGAGAGAGAGAGAGAGAGAGAGAGAGAGAGAGAGAGAGAGAGAGCGCACAGCTCGAACTCCAGACACATACGCCCTCTTGTACATCTGGCTTTTTATATGGGCACTGGGGAATCGAACTCGAGTCCTTCTGCATTGCAGACAAATGCCTTAACCGCTAAGCCATCTCTTCAGCCCAAGACTTGGTTTATTTATTGAGACAGACTCTCACGTGGCACTCAGGATGGCTTCAAACTCAGAATATAGCCACAAATGACCTCCAATTTCTGGTCCTCGTGCAGTCTTTCAGGTTTTGAGATCACAGGCATGCACCATGCCTAGTTCCAGATGCATTCTTCACCAGGTACTTTCTATGCATCCAGCCTCTGTTTCGTAAATTTCAGAACTCTATATTTTATAAGAATACGTCTACCAAAGCAGTACCTTCACATAGTTAAACTAAATGAAGTCTTTCACACAATGTGGATCAATAAGTTCAAACTTGATGTATGCTCTCAGCTTCAAATTCAGGATAAATGAAATACGAAAAAAATTTACATTTGGAGGCAAACACAGGATAAAGGTTTGTGTGGACCAGAAACAGACACACATGTAAACACAGCAGGTCTGGAGTCATGAATCTGCTGGTTCTACATCCAAGAACATGCAGAGAGACTAGGAGCTGAGACCTATAGCTGTATAGTTTTACTATACAGAAAATTTTCTCCTCTTCTCCTCTCCTCTCCTCTCCTCTCTTCCCTTCCCCTCCTCTCTACCCTCCATCCTCTCCCTCCCTCCCCTCCCCTCCTCACATAGTAAACTGATGGAATCAGCCTAGGTATCCATTAACAAATGAATAAAGGAAATGTACATGTATACAAAACGGGAGTTTTATTCAGCCACAAAGAATGAATTTATGCTGTTTGCAGGAAAATGGATAGAACTGGATATCATATTGAGTAAAATGACCTGATTCTTACAAATATGACATGTTTTCTCATTTATGGATCCTGGACTTTGTGTAGACACATAAAGTCACACATGCATGTGCACATGGCATCTAAGTAGAAGACTGGGGAACAGGTGGAAGGAGTGGGGCATGGAAGACAGAGGGGTGTCAACGGTGTACTTGTATGAAAGTGTTTATGAAGCCTTCAATGCACAAAGAATATACACCAATTAAAAGAAGAAGAGGAAGCCGGGCGTGATGGCGCACGCCTTTAATCCCAGGACTCGGGAGGCAGAGGTAGGAGGATCACCATGAGTTCAAGGCCACCCTGAGACTACATAGTGAATTCCAGGTCAGCCTGGGCTAGAGTGAGACCCTACCTTGAAAAACAAAACAAAACACACACACAAAAAAAAAAAAAAAAAAAAAAAGAAGAAGAAGAGGAAAATTTCAGTGCCAGGGATGGGAGACCTTCCAGTGAGTTATTAGTCAGTCTATAATTATGGAAGCTATCAATAAAAGTTTTTTTTTTTTTAAAGTAGAGGGCTGGAGAGATAGCATAGTGGTTAAAGGTGATTGCTTGCAAAGCCTGATAGCCCGGGGTCAATTCTCCAGTATCCATGTAAAGCCAGATGCACAAAGTGGTACATGTACCTGGCATTTACTTGTGAGTCCACACTCACTCTCACTTTCAAATAAATAAATACATAAATAAAAACTGAAAAGAAGCAACTTCATGTAAAATTCTCCCTTCTATGCAACAAAATAGTAGTCACCTCATCCCCTAGACTGATCACTCACATCTCCCCCCACTGAAAGAAAAGTAATGAGCCATTGCCTATTAGAGGACAGTATTTTTCTCTGTTAATTCAGTCATATTGAATATCAACATCAAATTAACAGATAATCCAAATACTGGAAAGAGGATGGAAGTGGTAGGAAAGTTTAAATTCTTACCTTCACCTTTTTTAAAAATTGGTTTTTTGAACTAGGGTCTCACTCTATCCCAGGTTAGCCTGGAATTCACAATGCAGTCTTAGCCTCAAATTCATCTTTTGCTTTTAGTTATATGACTTGGACATGCTACTTAATCTTTCCAAACACTAGATTCCTCATCTATAAAATGGACATATAAAGACCTCAACAGTAAAGCAGACCTAACTTACCCACCATGACTCAGAACTGAGCAGAAGAGGGGGCGGAAAGGTTGTAAGAGCCATGGTGGGAGAGAATATCCAGAGACATCGCCCCCC
>PVHP010019982.1:0-31133 GCA_004024765.1 Zapus hudsonius
TTCTCCCTTTAGTTCCCATGGATACTTCAATCCAAGACTTCCGAGTACTGTATGTCTTTGTGGACATCCGGATAGACACTGCCCACCTCCTGGATTCTGTCCGCCTCACCTTTCCCCCAGGCAGTACCCTTGCTCTGGTCAGCACTATTCAGTTTGTGTCAACACTGCAGGTAGGTGAGGATCCCTCCCTCCATCCTGTGGGGTGGACGGGCTATTCTGGGTTGTTCCTGATCCCCACACCAGATACTCTGGGCTCTACTAATTCTGTCTGTCTTCCTCCAGCCACTTGCTTCCCTTCATTATTACTTCTAGGCCGCTGCCCAGGAGCTGAAAGCTGAGTACTGTGTGAGTGTCCCACAGTGCAAGCCCCTGTCCCCTGGGGAGATCCTGGGCTGCACATCCCCTCGACTACCAAAAGAGGTGGAAGCCATTGTGTAAGTTAAAAATGGAGGCTGTGTTGTGGAGAAATAAGGACTACATCCAGGGAAGGAGCCTGAATCTCACAACACAGGAAAGAAAACTGAGTCTAAACTGGGCGTGGTAGATCACTATGAGTTCAAGGCCACCCTGAGACTACATAGTGAATTCCAGGTCAGCCTGGTAGCCTGAACTATAGCGAAACCCTACCTCGAAAAATAAACAAAACAGAAAGGGAGGGAGGGAGGGAGGGAAGAAAACTAAGTCTAAAGCTCCTCCCATATGTGCTCAAGGTCACCCTGCAAGGTGGGCACCAAACAGGGACTAGACAGGGTTTACTGGCTCTCTTTCCAGTCCTCTGTCCTTCATCTGGAAGGCTATGCCTAGGATAGGGGCAGAAATCAGAGGGCTTGAGGGGGATAAGGAAGGATGGGCTAGAAATGGAGGGAATATAATTGGAGAAGATGGATGGGCACGCCCAGGCTGCAGCCCCATTAATTTAGCATTCGGACAGCTAACAAGCAGGAGCAGCGTGTCTCCTGCCGCCTAATTATTTTAGGTAATGGAAATGCTTAATGTTGTGTGAATGCAGCCAGCCTCAGAGCCGACAGCTCCTTTGGCTGGGGCTGGGGAGGGGAGCTGGTTCCCAGCTAAGAGCTGGGAAAAGAGGAGGGGCCCTCAGTGATTCAGCCCCGACCCTGACCTTGAGCACAGGTTTTTCTGCACCCACGTAGGACACCCCTGCCCTAGACTGGCCCACCACATACAGGCCTTCCCCAACCCAGACCTGGAAGCCCAGCTCCCTGGGGAGTATTCCCCATATGGCTGTGTTCTCATAACCCTGAATTCATGGACCTCCCAGATATGTCTTGAAGGAAGGACACCCTAAGGGTTTGCCATTCTCCAAAAAGAGGTGTGGTTTGAGAGAGAGGGAGAGAGAGAGAGATATCAGCAGCTGCTGCGGGTAGATTATCTTCAGGGTTCTGAGGTGTCTAGGGCCTAGAAAGGTACTGTGAGAGATGGCATCTCCGAGAGCATGCTTGGTGCAGACTAGAACTTAAACAGAGTATCTGATTTAGCTGGATAGCCAGTATATGTATACCCGGGAACTTCATTTGGAGTACAGCTAACCTGACCATGTCTCATCTATATTGAGCTCCACAAAGGAGATCTGTCTGTTCCCCAGCGTTCAAGTTAGGCTGTCTGGAGCCCAGGTGGCCTTACCATGGCCTTGGCACCTCCTTTACTCATCCCTCAAAAGGCTGGGCAGGCAGGTCTTAGAGTGCTTTGCACAGCTGAAGAAGTCTCTTAGGCACCCAAGTCAAGCTTCTTACTCCACACGTGAGGAAACGGAGGCTTCATGCAGTGAACCTGCCTCAGTTTTCATCAGCAACATAGACAGTGAGGACTTGGTCTTCTCAGCCTGGAAGCCAGAGCACCTCTCTGCTGGCCTGCGCCATGCTTAGAGCTCTTTGCACCCTGTAGGTATCTTGGAGATGGGCGCTTCCATCTGGAGTCTGTCATGATTGCCAACCCCAGTGTCCCTGCTTACCGGTATGTACATATGGGTTGGGTGGAGGTGATCAGCTGAGGGGTGGGAGCCTCTGTCCTGAAGGCCTCAGTAGACCCGACTCCTCATTCCTTGGCCAGCCCTAAGGGGCCTAGACACATGGTCCTGAGCAGGGCTAGATGCAGCGCTGCTATTGCCCACCAGAATTCACACAAGGTCCTAAAGCATTCAATTCTTGGCTGCCCTAGCTGTGGGGTCTGATCTCAGGTAACAACTGGAGTTCCTGTCTGGGGTCTCTGACTTCCTAATTACCTGCTTGCTTGAGGACTGTGTCAGGGAGCCACCAGAGCAAAGGTCCGGAGAGGAGCCATCACCCTGACCCTGCAGCTTCTCTTCCAGGTATGACCCATACAGCAAAGTCCTCTCCAGAGAGCACTATGACCACCAGCGCATGCAGGCTACTCGCCAGGAAGCCATAGCCACCGCCTGCTCAGCCAAGTCCTGGGGCCTTATTCTGGGCACTTTGGGCCGCCAGGGAAGTCCCAAGGTCCTGGAGGTGAGGGGGCTCAGATGGAGAAGCAGTCTGACTGGAAAGCAGCTAGGGAACTCAGAAAGCCAGGGAGCATGGATAACGGTGACCCTAGCTCGGCTTCCCTCTCCTAACAGCACCTGGAATCTCGGCTCCGAGCTTTGGGACTTCCCTTCATAAGGTTGCTGCTTTCTGAAATCTTTCCCAGCAAGCTCAGTCTACTTCCTGAAGTGGATGTGTAAGTTCCCCATCTTGCCTAGCTAGCTTGACTGGATAAGGAAGCATGGAAGCCTGATGGCTGCCATTAATGGGTATTATGTACACGGTCATAAATAGAATTTTCTCTTTCCCTTTTTTTTTTCTTTTCTCCCCCTTTTTTTTATTTTGGTTTTTCGAGGTAGGGCCTTGCGCTAGTCCAGGCTGACCTGGAATTCATTATGTAGTCTCAGGGTGGCCTTGAACTCACGGCAATCTTCCTATCTCTGCCTCCTGAGTGCTGGGATTAAAGGCGTACGCCACCATGCCCGGCTTCTCCCCTCTTTAAGAAATATTTTTATTTATTTGCAAGAGAGTGTGAGCGAGCATGGGTGCACCAAGGCCTCTTGCCATAGCAAACAGACTCTAGACAAGTTCCATTTTGTGCATCTGGCTTTATGTGGGTACTAGGGAATTAAACCTAGGCCATAGGCTTTGCAAGCAAGTGCTATTAGCTCCTCAAATCCCTTCCTCTTTCTCTTTCTTTTGTTCTTCTTCCTTTCCTTCCTTTTTTCTTTCTCTTCCCTCCTCCCTTCTCGTTCTTTTCCTTTTGATTTTTCAAGGTAGGGTCTCGCTGTAGCCCAGGCTGACCTGAAATTCACTATGTAGTCTCAGGGTGGCCTCAAACTCACAGTGATCCTCCTACCTCTGCCTCCCGAGTGCTGGGATTAAAGCCAGGTGCCACCAAGTCCAGTTTCAGCCCAAGCTGACTTCAGACTCCATATATAGCCAAGGATATCCATGACCAATTGTGATTACAGGTTTTTCTATTGTGTCTGGCTCACAATCATTTCCCAAGCACTTACCCAGTAGAGGTCACCCTTGACCATGGGTGCTCTGGCTTTAGGGCTCAGAGGCAATGGCCACATCACAGTAATTCTGGTGAGATGAGTGGAGGCTCCTGTACTGGACCAGATAGTAAATTTGGTTCCAGGAATATGATCACAAATGAACTACTCTCAGAAAGTTCTTAGGGGAATCAAGAGAAAATAGTGCCTGGTATGGTGGCGCATGCCTTTAATCCCAGCACTCGGATAGATTGATTGTCCTGAGTTCGAGGCCACTCTGAGACTTCACAGTGAAAAAAAAAGTTGGGTACAGGGCTGGAGAGATGGTCAGCAGTTAAGGTGATTGCCTGTAAAACTTAATGACCTGGGTTCGATTCCCCAGTACCCAAGTAAAACCAAATGCACAAAGTGGAGTTCATTTCCAGTGGCTGGAGGCCCTGGCTTGCCCATGCTAAGTATGGCCAAGCATAAAAGAGCTCAGCCAGTCTAGCTGAAAAAGGTGGTGTCCACGTTCAGTGTCTCGAGGGAGGAAGGCTGAAGAGCAGTAGAGGGCGCAGGGCGCATGCATGCAGACACGTCAATACACACCACACATACTCTAAAGAACCCCTGTTGACTCATGGGCATGGTCCTCAGTGTGGTACCAGAGGTGGCTGCCACTTTGTCTTTCCTGACTTCTCTTCGCAGGTGGGTGCAGGTGGCATGTCCACGCCTCTCCATTGACTGGGGTTCGGCCTTCCCCAAGCCACTGCTGACACCCTATGAGGTAACACCCGGTGTTTGTAACCTGAGAAGCTCTATCCCAGAGGGGTGGGCTCTGAGGTTGGTTCATGCACATGGATGTCCCTATGTGGTGGTCCGTGCACTCAGTGTAGGCGGCCTGGCACCCCTTCTCTTCCCTGTTTCATTCGGGAAGCTCTGCTCCATTCTAGTTTGAGCTGGAGCCTGTAACTGACCCCCTTGGATCTCTGCTTCCCTCTGGGCTGGGATAATGGGCGCCCAGCTGCTTACTCGGGCTCTGAAGACTTGAACTCAGGCCCTCATGCTTGCGCAGGAAGCACACCTAACCGCTGAGCCATCTTTCCACCCGTCTTTTGTCCCCCACCCCCAGGCCAGGTGTCCCGTGCCAGCCTGGGATTCCCGGCCATCCTGCCACCTCTGTCTCCCAAGCGCTCCCTTTTCCTTTTCTTTTTGAGACGGGGCCGCAGGTAGCGCTGGGAGGCCCGAGCCTTCCCTTCCGTCCTGTGGACGCCGTCCTTCCTCCGCACTTCCTCCCGTAGGCGGCCGTGGCCATCAGGGACATTGAGTGGCAGCAGCCCTACCCCATGGACTTCTACGCGGCCAGCTCCCTGGGGCCGTGGACGCCGAAGCACGGGGGGCGCCCCGGGCCCTCGGGCCGGACGGGCGCGGACGGGGAGGGAGGCGGGAGCCCGCAGGCCCCGGAGGTGGCCCCGGGCTGCGGCTGCCGAGCCCCCGAGGCGGCCCCGTGACGCTGAGCGCAGGTACCCGACGCCCCGCCCCAAGCCCGCCTCCGGGCGACACGTCACTTCCGCTTCTTCCCTGCGCCATGGCGGCCCGGCGGCCGCTGAGGGTCCTGTGCCTGGCGGGCTTCCGGCAGAGCGAGCGCGGCTTCCGCGAGAAGACCGGGGCGCTGCGGAAGGCGCTGCGCGGCCGCGCCGAGCTGCTGTGCCTCAGCGGCCCCCACGCGCTGCCCGCGGCGCCCTGCCCCCCGGACGAGCAGCCCCGCGCCTGGTGGTTCTCGGGCGAGGGCGGCGCCTTCTCGGCCCTGGAGGAGCCCGCCGCGTGCCGAGGCCTGGAGGAGGCCCTGGACGCCGTGGCCCGGGCCCTGGGCGCCTTGGGGCCCTTCGACGGGCTGCTGGGCTTCAGCCAGGGGGCGGCGCTGGCCGCGCTGGTGTGCGCCCTGGGCCAGGCCGGCGACCCCCGCTTCCCCCCGCCCAGGTTCCTCATCCTCGTCTCCGGCTTCTGCCCCCGGGGCCCGGGCCTCCAGGACGCCATCCTGCAGAGCCCCTTGTCGCTGCCGTCACTGCACGTCTTTGGGGACACCGACCGCGTCATCCCTTCTCAAGAGTCTCTGCGGCTGGCTAGCCGGTTCCCCGAAGCCGTGACCCTCCCTCACCCGGGTGGACACTTCATCCCAGCAGCCGCAGCCCAGCGCCAGGCCTACCTCAGGTTCCTGGACCAGTTTGAGGAGTGAGAGAGGGCAGACGTGTTTGCAAGGTCATCCCCCACGCACACGCAGGCTGGGGTCCCCCGTCCTCCTCCCGCACCTCCATGCTGTACTGACGTAAGCCCTCAGTGGACTTGGGGTTCTGGTATGAAACGTGGAAGGGCCAGAACCCTTGAGAGGAAGGTAGTGGGAGAGCTTCTCCCTGGCACATGGCCCCCTGGGCAGCACCAATGGGGAGATGCTAACGTTGACAACCCTAGAGCAAGCGCATTTCTGGTGAAGTCTTTGAGCAGCAGAGGCCCTGGTAGCTGAGGAACCAGCGAGTCTCTGCCAGCCACGCTGACTTGAGCCTTCCTCCGTCCTGACCTCTGACAGCTGGAGCCCGTGGCCATACTGCTTTTTTCTCCAGAGCGTCCCTACACCCTCAGAGCACAAGCTTGAATAGCAGACGGTGGGTGGAGGCCAAAGACAGAAAGAATAAACTACCTCTTCCTCATGACCCTGTGTGCAGAGTTTCAGATATTAATATTCATAATTATGCTAATTATCACTGCTGTAGTGACTGCAGCCTGGCAGGTTCGCCCTTGGGGAGTCATTTAGTCCACACACTTTAAGAAGTGCCCACCCCAGCCTTTTCCCTCCCGTTTCCAGTGCCCGCTGTCAGCACCCATACTGCTTCCTTAATCCTTTCCTTCTCTGTAACAGAAGCTGGGCCTTTGTAGACCTTTAGCCACAGTAACTGAGCAGGAGTTGGGTTAGCACGTCCCTCTGACAAATCACATTCCTTAAGACAGGCAGTTTTAGGTTCCTTGTCACAGAAGCTGTTCAAGATACCCCGGTTACTATGCTTGGAACCTATAAAATGGGGGGGGGGGTTAGGGAGTTGGCCTCTGCCTTGCAGGGGTTGAGGTAGGGTCTCACTCTAGCCCAGGCTGACTTGGAACTCTAGTCCCAGGCTGGCTTCAAACACGGCGATCTGATCCTCCTACCTCTGTCTCCCGAGTGCTGTATTAAAGCTTGTGCCAATTGCAACAGAATTACTACTAGAAACCTGTTGGGTTTGGCCCGTTAGGATTCCTGGCTTTGCTGTAGATCAAGTCTCACATCTTTCTGGCAACCATAGCCCGCCCCTCCCCAAGATGGGCCCCAGAGGGGAGGGAGGATGAGTTGTCCAGCTGCTGCTCCATGGGAGTCAGTAGCAAAACAAGATCCATTGAGAATGGATTGGTGGAAGGGGCAGCCTTACTAGGTAAACAGAAACCTCATGTTTGGGAAGAGGGTTCCTCCTGAGAATTGAGATAGTCAAGTGAATAAATCTGGCTCCCGATAATTGAGAAGTCACCTCCCATCATGTGCACATTGTACCCCAAGGTCACACATGCAGATTCCATGGACCACTTGCATCAGGAGCCTCTGTTAAAGCTTGGATTGTTGTGGGACAAACCACCCTGATGCAGGTATTTGAAAACCTTGGATATAGAAAGGCCTCTGGTAAATGGGTGTTATGTGACTCACAGCTCTCAAGGGGGAAGGGAGGGCAACATCCTTTGAAGAATCACTGCTGTGATATTTTCAAATTTGTTTTCCAAGGTAGGGTCTCACTTTAGCCCAGCTTGACCTGGAACTCACAGCAATCCTGCCTCTGCCTCCTGAGTGCTGGGATCAAAGGCGTGTGCCACCACGCCTGGCTAATATTTTCAATTTATAGCTAAGGCAAATGAGGTCTAGAGGCTAGCATGCAGACACGGGGCAGACGCCTTACTGTTGCCTAACTATGTTTTGGAATTAGAGTCAAATCCAGCGCATGACAAGCACACATGCTACCACTGGACTCCATGCCAGCCCCCTTGATTGCCTAGTTTATGTGCTGTTATTAACCTAGTAACCCACTTCACAGTAAGGTGTCATGCGTGGGCTAAGAAACTTACCCAAGGATGCATGATTCAGAGCCAAGAACTCACATTTTTGCCTATTAGTCATTCTTTTCCTTCTTTCCCCCACCTCTTTCCCTCCTCCCCTCCCCCACATTGTTTTTTCAAGGTAGGATCTCACTCTGTCTGTAGTCCCAGGCTGGCCTCGAACTCACAGCGATCTTTGTGCCCCTGCCTCCTGAGTGCTGGGATTAAAGGTGTGTACCACCACGGTAGGCCCCCTCTCCTTTGAGACAAGGCTCTCACTATGTTCAGCTGGGCTGGCTAAGTGATTCTCTTGTCAGCCTCCCGAGTAGCTGGGATTGCATGTGCACCACCGCACCAGGCTTTAGCCATTGTTTCTCTGCTGACCTGTGGAAGAAAAGCAGAAACCACTGTTCACTTCTTGGGCCTCTGCTTCCCAATCCATAAACTATGTGGGGAAGCCCTGAATGATTTTCAAGATAGCAAGCGGTTGCAACATTGTACATTCAGTCCTCTGGTCTGCGTCTGTGTCCACATTCTTCAGATGGGTTCAATTTGCGGAAGACTCCGCCTCTTTTCAGAATATCCCTGCCATCTCTCCCTTGCCTCTTGACTACATCTTGGGTTCCTACAGCTTTGGGGAAAGAGAGCCCCCTAGCAAAGAGCCCTTCAACAGCCTCAGGCCCAAAGCATCTGCCCAAGTGTTGGGGGGTATCTCCTCCCAGGAACCCCCACTTAAAAAATCGTTTGGTACAACCTAATGAATAAAATCAAAGTAGCATTCTGATGTTTTCAAAGGTTTTCATTTCCTAGTTGATCCTTACACTTGCCAAGAGGGATTTTATCCCATCTTGTACTTGAGAGCAGAACATAACCCCCTTGACCACTGCAGAAAGCTGGTAGATGCTCCTGCTTCCCAGTGTATCGGATATCCCCACCTGCACACTTCAGTTCTCCCAGAGGTGGACACTGGAATCTAGCTAGAATCATGCAGGAAACCCAAGGCCTCAGGATCCTGAGCAGGATGGAAGGTGCTATGGAATTAGCTGAAAAACCAGCGCTGGCTCTTAGAATTGATTTAGAAAAGGACTGAGAGTGTGGAGACGCAAAGAACAATTGGATCAACAGGTGTCGGGCTGCAGTAGCTGTTCCCAACACTATCCTTGACCTAGTATTCTGCCAGCCCCTGTTGGTAGTGACAGGTACTATACATAATTTTTTGGAGATCAAGGTGGGCGTGGTGGCACACGCCTTTCATCCCAGCACTCGGGAGACCGAGGTAGGAGGATTGCCTTGAGTTCAAGGCCACCCTGAGACTACATAGTGAATTCCAGGTCGGCCTGGACTAGAGTGAGACCCTACCTCGAAAGACCAAAAAAAAATAAAATAAAATAAAAAATAAAAAAAAATTGGAGATCATTGCTCACATTTCACTGACAGAACCGAACTCCAGCCCCTATAGGGGGCTGAAAATATGAGGATCACAAATTGGAACTGAGCGCCTACAGCTAGACTGAGGTGGGAATGCTTCACTAGCTCCCACCTTCTCGAGGGTTAAGGGCCTTTCTTACCACCCTTCAAGCTCCAGGGAGTAAGGGGTGGGGGCTGCGGCTCTATCCTGGTCAGGGTCCAGGGTTCCTAGAAGGTGTGACAACATTTTCCTCCCGAGGCTCCGATGGTCCCCTGGAGGCACAGCACGTTCTTTCTCACTTCCTGCTCCCGCAGCGCCCCCGCCGCAGCGGGGTGAGTCACACGCAGCCATCCATCCTCCGGTCACCCCTCCGCAGCGATGCCTCCCCCGGCGGGCAGGACGGACCGTCGCCGGGCCGCGCTTCCCTCGGCGTCTGCGTGCGTGCTCAGCGGACCTCTGGGGGCCGGCCTCCGCCTCCCCGCGCGCCCGTCAGTCCGTCCGTCCCTCGGTCCGTCCTCGGCCCGTCTCCGCCCCCGCCTCCCCAGGCCCGGCCGGCGAGAGCGCGGGATGGCTGCGCGGCGCGTGGGCGTACTGCGGGGCGACCATGGCTGTAGACTGTTACCTCCGGTTCCCACAGTAACAATCGAAAGCCACGGTTGCCCTGGAGACGCGGGGGCGGGGCTCGGGGAGGCTGACGTCGGCGGCGGGGGCGGGCGCGGGGGGGGCAGATCAACGCGTCCCGGGAGGGAGCCGGAGCCGGGCGGCCCGAGGGCTGCGCGCGTGCGCCGGGTCAGCACCGCGGACAGCGGCGGCGGGGCGGCGGGGGCTGGGCAGGCGTCGGTGGCCGTGACTGGAGACTGTTACTGAGGGCGGCCCGGGCAGTAAGCAGTCTAGAGCCAAGGTGCCGGCGCGCTGCCCGGGTGGGGGTGTCGCCCGCGGCTGGGGGGCTGCGGCTCTTCATTCCCCCCAGGTCTCCCGCCCCTTTGGACAGGCACGCGACCGCTGACGTCAGAGTCCCGTGACGTCAAAGCTGTCCAGAGGGGAGGCACTTCCGGCGGTGGGGGGGGATCGGTGGGGGTGGGGCGGAGCAGCAGCCGAGGCCCCGCCCCCGCCTGGTCCTGAGAGGACAGCTCCACTCTCAGAAGCGGGAAGTCGCGGGAGCCGTGGGACAGCCCGGCGGGACGGGACGGGGCGGGCTGGGGAGGGGGCTCCGGGCCAGTATGCTGGCAGGAGCCCCAAGAGACCGCAGCCAGGGCTGAGGGCAGGTGGGGTGTCTGCCACCCGCGCCCCCGCTCAGTCACTGCGCTGTCGGGAGGGGACAGAACGAGGGGGGGTGCACGTCTCCTGGGACGCCAGCATCTCCCCCCACTTTCTCAGGAAGATGGTGCGGGAGTCCCGCAGGAAGCCCCAGGGAATTGGGGGAGGGTCGGTCCTCTGCCCGCCGCTCCTGCTGGGCTCCGGCAGGTGCCGCGCCGCCGGGTCTTCAGCCTCTGCTCCGCCGGCTGCAAAAATCACCGAGAAACCAGCACACCTCGCCCCCCGTCCCCCCACCCCAGGCCCCCCTCCAGAGCGACCCTCCGGCCCTCCCCCATCGGTGTCGCGCCTCGGCCCCTCCGCGGCCCCTCTCACCTGCGGGCCGGGCCGCGCCGCACGCCCGGGTGCCCCGCGCCTCCCGCAGCCCGGCGGCGCCGCGGCTTTTATAGGCGCGCGTAGTACTCGTGCGGCGGCTCATTCATGCGGCCGCAGCTCCTACACACTGACGCGCTGCCGACGTCAGCGGGGAATTTAGGAAACGGGAAAGGGGCTATTTTTAGTGACAAGGCTGGCGGGGGGGGGATCGGGCGACCGGGAGCTGGGAGCGGGAGGAGGGTGCTCGCGGAAGCAGGCGCGGGAAGGGGAGCCGCCAGCCCGATCTCGGCTTCCAAGGGGTTAACTTTCCGGAACTGCGGGCCGGACCAGGCCGGGCCGGGGGAGGATAGCGCGAGGAGGGCGCTGCCCTGTTACATGTTTATTCACTTTCTCCTTCCGGAACTCTGGGACTCCTTGGGGGCTCAGCCCCCCATGGCCCGGCCCTCGGGGGTCTTCAACCCCGTAGCCCCCAACTCTCCAATTCCTAGACCAGACGGCTGTGACGTCACACTCCACATGACCACTGTGGGGTGGTGACTCTCCCGGGGGGGACCGGGAAAGGAAGCTTAGGGGTTCTGGGGTGCGCCTAGGGACCAGTCCGCAGCTGTCAGGCAGAAGGAAGGCGAAGAAGTTGGAGAGTGGCTCTGAGAAGGTGTCAGGAGCAAAGGGGAGGGCAGTCTGACAAGCAGAACGGGTTGGCAGTGCCCATCTCTAGAAGCCAGGCACTTATTGGTGGAGTAGGCATTGGCAGAGCTCATGCGAGTGGAGACCAAGGGCTCAGCAGCCTGGCAGAGAGGGTGGCTTGGACCACCAGCCTGAGAAGTTAGGAGCTCGTGCCATGGGGGGGCAGAGTTCAGTACAGAGGGGTCCATTCCAGCTCTGTCCCAGGCCTGGGTTCAGAAAGCGGAGCTGGACACGAGCTAGGAAGTTCCACCAGGCCGACCCGGCGCTGAGGGTCGCTGAGGGGAAAAGTGAGACGTGGATTCCACAGTCGTGGGTCCTGGGCAGGGCTTCTGGGCCGGGAGGGGCGGGCTCTAGGGCCCTCCCTATAGAAATCTACAGAGATATATAGGAATGAGGGTAGTGGGAGTTAACTTGGGGTGTGGGGTGGTCCTGGGGCAAGTGTTGAAAGTTCAAAAAGACTGTGCACAAAGGACCCTGGGATGGATCAGCAGCGGACAGACTGCTGTACAAGAGACACAGAGCGGAGGGGCTGCTCTTTAAGTCCCAATGGTCTAACCCCAATCAAAGGAGAAAGATGAAAGTACAGACAAGATCAGAGACACCCTCCTTGGAGATCTGGCCTCCTAGATGGCGTTTTATTAAAACTTTGATCTCCAGCAGTTTTGCCTTCCTACCTAGAACTCCTCTTCATCTGCCAAAGCCCAGCCCTCGGAGCCCTTCCTTCATCATTCCCCGAACCCCAGTACACTCTTCCGCTTCCACCCCTGGTCGTCCCTTAGCTGAGCCGTCGGGTCCACTTCTGGAGGTCACACGAGGTGGAGCCCGCCGTTTTCGTCTCTAGTAAGGGGGTGCTTGGTTAGGATGAATCCGGAATACGCAGCGGGAAGCGTGATGGCAGATCCTAGACGAGGCGGGGGTCAGGTGGACTTCCTGGACCCGCAGCCGGAGCGCAGCCCCGAGCCTCCGCGGAGCCATCGGAACCTCCGGGGGGCACCCAAGGCCTCGGTGCCGGGTCGCTGCCTCCGGCCCAGTGACTCAGCCTCCCCCTTCAGCGGGGGTGTGGGGGCTCGAGGACAGCGCGGGGGGCGGCCCGCACGCTCCCCGCCCGCCCCACGGCCCCGAGCGGTTGCTAAGCTTCTCCAAGGCCTCTGGGAGACTGGATCCCCAGAACCTCTTCGGTTTCCATAGTAACACGGCGCCGAGGCGCAGCCAATCAGAAGCTACCGGAGGTCTCCGGGACCCTCCTCCTTCCTCCTCCCACCACACAGAGTGGAGGCGGGGGTCAGAAGGCGCGGGGGAGGCGGAGCGTGGGCCACCGCGACGCGGGGCTGGTGGCAGGTCGGTGCCCCCAGCCGGCTGCGCGGGGACACTTCCGGAGCAGCGGGTACCACCCTCGAGCCAAGGCAGGGTCTCCGCCCTCTCTAGCCTCGGGTCTTTTTTTTTGGGGGGGGGAAGGGTCCCAAGCCACCTATCATGTTTTTTTTTTGGGGGGGGAAGTGGGTTGGAGAAAAAGTTACTCGGATCCCCCAAAGGCTAACGGGAATCTGGGGATAGGTCACTCCCCCAGAGGCTCTGTCCATTTCAGCCGAATACCCTAGGGTCCCTGTGGAGATCTGCATGTGTGTTTGGGAGGTGACATTTCAGCCCAGGGTCACCGAGGGCTCTACATAGCCGACCCCAGAGACTCCCCGCGGGGGCGGAGTGTCTGGGTAAGCACGCACCAGCGATGCTACTGCTGGGCAGGGGCTGGGTGCCGGGGGATCTCGCACTGCCTGGGTGAGAGTGGGTGCTCTCTTTGGGAGATGGGTCCAAGTGGACAGTCACTTCCAGGAATGCCTAAGGAAAGTCCCCCGAGGTCGTGTGTCCCTTCCTCCCACTTGGGAATACTCTCTCACCACCCTTGTCACCAAAGTGCCCACTGCCCCCCCTTTTTTTGCTTTTAAACAGGGTCTCATGTAGCGGAGGCTGACCTTGAACTCCGGATCCTCTTGCCTCCACCTCCCATGTGCTGGGATCCCAGGCGTGCGCCACCAAGTCCTGCCTTTAGAGTCCCCTTTGACTAGGCAGGACTTTTCCGAAGTGGATCCGTGTTCATAGAAGCATGCACTCGCGAGCACCAGCTCAAAGCTCCTGGGTTTATGGGACTCTCGGGTCCAGGATCTGGGTCCCGGGTGGACACATCTGGAGGCGTGAACCTGCGAAGAGACCCCGGCTCAACTCCTCCTGCCGGAGCCTGGGGAGCTGACAGCCCAGGTGCGCGCGCGCCAGCGAGGTGGCGGCGCGGCTGCGCGAGCCTCCCGTGGCCGCTAGGTGGCGCCATCGCCGCGGCGGCGCTCGCCGGTCCCGGCCACTCCAGATAAGAGTGTGCGGAAAGCGCGGCGGGGCTGAGACGCGACCGGGACGCGGGGAGGACGGACCGGCAGGACAGACCGACCGGGGGCCCGGAGGGCGGAGGGCAGCGTAGCGCAGCCACGTCCCCCCTGGATCCGCCGGCAGCCGGGCCCGGGGCTTCCGACATGCTCCCCAGGTGGGTCCTCGAGCGGGCGACCGGGAGGGAGGGAGGGAGGGACAAGGGACCCGGGACCAGCGCGGTCCCCGCGCGCTGGCCGCCTCGGGAGCATCCTCGGCAGCGGGGCGCGCGTCGCGGCCGGCGCTCGGGGGCTCTCACGTAGGTCTTCCCCGGAGGACTCAGGACGGCCGGAGCGCTGCTCCACGCCCGGGTTCACAGCGGGGTCAGCGGCCCGGGCCGGCTCTGCCCGCCCGCCGCCCGCCCGCCCGCCCGCCCGCACATGGGCTGCAGAGAGGGGAAGGGAAGGGGAGCTGGCGGGCGGGGCTGGCAGGGGCGCTGCCCTGGCACAGCTCGGCGCCTGGCAGCGGGGCGGGTGGGGCGCGGGCTAGGAGCTGCCACCGCCGCGGGGAGGGCAGCCCGGCCGGGCAGCGGCCGCAGGTAACGGGCCGCGAGGCCCTGCGGACCAGGCGGGGAACGGGGCGGGCGGGCAGGGGAGGTCAGGACTTGGCCCGGGCCGCGCGGCCGCCTGGCTGCTGGAATCGGGGCGCCGGGAGGAAAAGCTGGGAGCCGGCGCGCTCCCTCCCGCTCTGTCTGAAGTTTGGGAAAGTTTTCCCCAAGTTTGGGGCTGCGGATCTTCTGGGGAGCACGGGCCTCGGGACGCGAGCGGAGGCCGGAACGCGGGTGGGGCGCGGGCAGGCCGGGGTCAGGGCCGCCGCCGGCTGCGCGCCGTGCCCGCCCGGGGCGCTGCCCCCTCCCTCCCCTGGGAGCTGCGTGGCTCCCCCTCCCCCCCACCTGCTTCCTGCCTCGGCCTCCTGCCCCGATATAACGCCCTCCCCGCGCCCGGCCGGCCGGCCTTCGTGCTCTGCCCGCCGCGGCGGCCGCTACCTCCTCCCCGAACCCGGGCCTGACAGCCGCGGGCCAGGGCGGCGCCTCGGTGGGCATCACGCCCCCGTCCTCCCCGTCATTTCCCCCAACTGGGGCAACTTCTCCCGAGGCGGGAGGCGCCTCTCACTCGGCCCCTTTTCTCCCCCACTTGAGCCAACTTCTCGGCTTTGAATGACTTTTCTCGAAGCGGACATTTTCCCGAAATCGGGTAGACTGTCTCCGAAAGGGTCACTTCACCTGCTCGGGTTTCTGCTGCGGGTCCCCAGCACCAAGCTCGAGTGCCCGGCGGTGTCTGGGCCCGGGGCAGACAGGCCAGCCGGCCTCCTCCCACCCGCAACCGTCCTCCGGCCTGTCCGGCCTAGGCTCCCACTCCCAGGCCCTTGACCTTCGTCGGCCAGCCCGGCCGGCCGAGGGAAGGGGAAGTGGCGGGAGCCGTGCCGGCCGGGTGCAGCTCTCACCCGGCTGCCGTGTGTCCCCGCAGGAGAGCGTGCTGGGCAGACGATGCTGGACACGATGGAGGCGCCGGGCCACTCGAGGCAGCTGCTCTTGCAGCTCAACAGCCAGCGCACCAAGGGCTTCTTGTGCGACGTGATCATCGTGGTGCAGAACGCCCTCTTCCGCGCGCACAAGAACGTGCTGGCGGCCAGCAGCGCCTACCTCAAGTCTCTGGTGGTGCATGACAACCTGCTCAACCTGGACCATGACATGGTGAGCCCGGCCGTGTTCCGCCTGGTGCTGGACTTCATCTACACCGGCCGCCTGGCCGACGGGGCCGAGGCGGCGGCGGCGGCGGCCGTGGCCCCCGGGACCGAGCCGAGCCTGGGCGCCGTGCTGGCCGCCGCCAGCTACCTGCAGATCCCCGACCTCGTGGCGCTGTGCAAGAAGCGCCTCAAGCGCCACGGCAAGTACTGCCACCTGCGGGGAGGCGGCGGCGGCGGCGGCGGCTACGCGCCCTACGGGCGGCCCGGCCGGGGCCTCCGGGCCGCCACGCCCGTCATCCAGGCCTGCTACTCCTCCCCGGCCGGGCCGCCGCCGCCGCCGCCCGCCGAGCCGCCGCCGGGCCCCGAGGCCGCCGTCGACACGCACTGCGCCGAGCTGTACGCGTCGGGCCCGGGCCCGGGCTCCTCGCTCTGCGCCCCGGAGCGCCGCTGCTCCCCGCTCTGCGGCCTGGACCTGTCCAAGAAGAGCCCGCCGGGCCCGTCGTCGGCCGAGCGGCCTCCGGGGGAGCGCGAGCTGCCGCCGCGCCCCGACAGCCCCGCGGGCGCGGGCCAGGCCTCCTACAAGGAGCCGCCGCTCGGCCTGCCGCCGCTCGGCCTGCCGCCGCTGCCCTTCCAGAAGCTGGAGGAGTCCGCGCCCACGCCCGACCCGTTTCGCGGCGGCGGCGCCTGCAGCCCGGGACCCGAGCCCCCCGGCCGCCCCGACGGCTCCAGCCTGCTCTACCGCTGGATGAAACACGAGCCGGGCCTGGGGAGCTACGGCGGCGACGAGCTGGGCCGGGACCGCGGCTCCCCCGGCGAGAGGGGCGACGATCGCGGTGGGGACCCGGCCGTCTCCCCCGGGGGCCCCCCGCTCGGCCTGGTGCCCCCGCCGCGCTACTCGGGCGGCCTGGACGGGCCGGGCGCCGGCGCCGACGGCGACGACTACAAGAGCAGCAGCGAGGAGACGGGCAGCAGCGAGGATCCCAGCCCGCCCGGTGGCCACCTCGAGGGCTACCCGTGCCCGCACCTGGCCTACGGGGAGCCCGAGACCTTCGGCGACAACCTGTACGTGTGCATCCCGTGCGGCAAGGGCTTCCCCAGCTCGGAGCAGCTGAACGCGCACGTGGAGGCGCACGTGGAGGAGGAGGAGGCGCTGTACGGCCGGGCCGAGGCGGCCGAGGTGGCGGCGGGGGCCGCGGGCCTCGGACCCCCTTTCGGCGGAGGTGGGGACAAGGTCGCCGGGGCCCCGGGCGGCCTGGGAGAGCTGCTGCGGCCCTACCGCTGCGCGTCCTGCGACAAGAGCTACAAGGACCCGGCCACGCTGCGGCAGCACGAGAAGACGCACTGGCTGACGCGGCCCTACCCTTGCACCATCTGCGGGAAGAAGTTCACGCAGCGCGGCACCATGACGCGCCACATGCGCAGCCACCTGGGCCTGAAGCCCTTCGCGTGCGACGCGTGCGGCATGCGCTTCACGCGCCAGTACCGCCTCACCGAGCACATGCGCATCCACTCGGGGGAGAAGCCCTACGAGTGCCAGGTGTGCGGCGGCAAGTTTGCACAGCAACGCAACCTCATCAGCCACATGAAGATGCACGCCGTCGGGGGCGCGGCCGGCGCGGCTGGGGCACTGGCGGGCCTCGGGGGGCTCCCCGGCGTCCCCGGGCCCGACGGGAAGGGCAAACTCGACTTCCCCGAGGGCGTCTTCGCCGTGGCCCGCCTCACGGCCGAGCAGCTGAGCCTCAAGCAGCAGGACAAGGCGGCGGCCGCCGAGCTGCTGGCCCAGACCACGCACTTCCTGCACGACCCCAAGGTGGCGCTCGAGAGCCTCTACCCGCTGGCCAAGTTCACGGCCGAGCTGGGCCTCAGCCCCGACAAGGCGGCCGAGGTGCTGAGCCAGGGCGCCCACCTGGCCGCGGGCCCCGACGGCCGGACCATCGACCGCTTCTCTCCCGCCTAGAGCCGGCCTCAGCTGGCCTCACCGCTTCGTGCCTTAGCCCCGGGTGCGGGACCCGGACGGGACGGGACGGGGTGGGGTGGGGAAAGGGAGATTTCTATTTTTGATATCAGCTTTGACCAAAGGAGACCCCCGGGCCTCTCCCCGCCTCTTCCTGTGGTTCGTGGCCCTCCTCTCCAGGCCCCGCGCTCTGGGGAGAGGGGGTGTCACTGCCTGGGCGCTCCCAGCCCTACCTCCGGCCCTTGCGACCACACCCATTCTCACTGTGAAGTCTCCCCGCTGGGGTCGGAGGTCAGGCACAGTTGGGGAGAGGGGAGGGGACTGAGCCGGCCCCTGCCCACCCCGGGACTGATAATGTGAAGTTCCTCATTTTGCACAAGTGGCACTAGCCCCAGGGCCAACCCTTCCCTCCTTGACCGGGGTGGGCAGCTTTGGAGCCGGGGCTGACAGTCCTGGCTCACCTGTCTCCCACTCCTGCAGAGTTCCCTCCCCTCCCCTCCCCTGGGGTCCCGGACTATATTTATTGCATGCGCCCCCGGGTGACCCCCGTCCTGAGCCCAGCCTTAGCTGGGTTGGAATGAGGTCTCCTTAGCTCCCATTCTATTTGTATATTTTCTACCTTGTACACAGGCTCTTCCCAGAGCCGCTTCCATTTTCTATACTCGAACCAAACAGCAATAAAGCAGTAACCAAGGTCCCTAAATCCTGCTGCTCTCTTCTGCCCTTGCATCAGGGTGGGTGGCAGGGCCTCAGCATACCGGTGTAGGCTTTGACCTGCTTGCCTTCCCTCCCTAATTCCAAGAAAACAGACCAACAGGAGATGAAGTATCACAACTGAAAATTTATTTAAGGAAACAAAACTAGAGCTTCTGAAAGAAGGGGATTCCTCCTACCCAAGCCACCGGCTTCCGGCCATGAGGATCTCAAAGAGGCCCCTGTCCCATACCAGAGTTGTCTTCTGACTTCTTGGGTTCAAACCACTGTCCTGGGCTCTCCTGCACCCTCTGAGCATAATCCCGATCCCAGTACCCTGAGGAAGCTCTGCTCCTCCAGGCAGGTGGTACAGTTACAGTGGCTGTGTGATCCATCATCTTACCCCTACCTGAGCCTCTGCCTGTGTCTGTCCTCCTTTACCTGGACTCTGGGTTGGAGAACTCACTGCCAGTCGGAAGCCTCCTAAGTGAGGTGGTGACATTGGTACCAGCTAAAGGAAAGCAAAAGAACGACAGGGCCCCTGTGTCCATTCTGGTGAACACTCCTATCTGGGCAGTTCAAGCACTGGGCCCACTCAACCCTCAGGCTGACCTGTACCAGCCTGTAGGGGTAGGGGGGGAGGACAGGTAGGACAGCTTCATTTGCTTCCTGCCACAGGTAGCAGAGGAGAAAGATGCAGAGTGAGAAGGAACTGAGGTGAAGTTGAGGGGCCCTGGGAGTGTGAAAGAACCAATTAGAAAGGGAAGGAGGAGAAGGGGATATTTTGGAAGCATGGCAAGCAAAGGAGGGGCAGGGAGAGTACAGGAGCAAAAGGTCAAGGATGTTCAGGTGAAGGTCACCCAGGAAGCATGGGTCTGAGATCAGATGTCCCTTCACTCTAGAACACAAAGGGGAAAGTACAAGGGACAGACTGACGTGGACAGGAAGAGAACGGCAGGATGTGTGTTCAAAGTGGAGTAGGGATAGAACTCAACTTCGGTCTTTGGGGGATACAGGCCTCAGGGAGATGGAGATACCCTGGGCACTGTCTTTATGACAGCCAAACCCTCTCAGACACATTTAGGATAGAAGTTATTTAAAACGGGGGTCTGAGATTTCACCTGTGTCTCATGGAAACTAGAATCCCTGCTCCATCGCCACTAGAGCAAGTGGCCAGGTCCCTGGGTGAGCAGGCCTCTCCTCAGCCCTGGAACTAGACAGGAGGGAAAAAGGCTGAGTGCTCAGTGGCCTGTCTGGCTTGTCCACCTTGTTGTCATTACAGCCAGTCACCTCCCTGCTTAATCTTGGTAGCCCAGGAGGATCCCAGCAGCTTCCGCACGACCCTTGGGAGGGGCTCTGTGAGGAGCAGCCCCCACAGCACGGCCACGGCGGGGTTGGAAGAGGATGGTTTATTGTCTGGGTGGATTGGTAGCTCAGGCACGTAGACATCTTCCGTGCTGCACTGGGCGCCTGGTGGCCTCTCAGGAATGGTTCCATGGGGGTGGGCCCCACTGTGGCCCCCTCAGCCCACCTGGGCCCATGTGAGGAAGGCTGGGATATCCCTCACAGGCACATTCCTTGTCAGTGCCTTCACACGCAGATTGCGGTCATCAGTCAGCAGCACCACCTCCCGCAGCAGGCGGATTGGCTCCTCTGTTGGTAAAGAAAGCAGAGGGGCTCCACTGAGGGCTGAAGGCAGAGGTGCCAGCTGCTTCTATTCTAAGGGGAATGTGGTCTTCAGTGTCCCAACCCTGCTGCTTAGACGGCCAGGCTAGGCCAAGGCTGCCTCCTGTTTGTGCCCAAGAGTACCTGTCTCTCAGGACTCTGAACTAATTGCCATCTACTCCTGACTGCTCCGCTCTCCTGGACTCCTGATCCCCCTCTTTTTTTGTACATTCTCTTCTAGGGCCAGGAGGTCAAGAAGGCTTTATGAAGCAAAGGTAGAAAAACCAAAGCATAGAAAGAGTGCAGTGCTCATGGGCATGAAGACAGGGTGTAGCTTGAGAGAACTCTCAGGAAGAGATGGGTAAAGCTACGCCAAAGAGACCCTGTGGCTATAGCCAAATTATTTCCTCTATTAAGCAAAAGTAATCTACATAAATCTAGTAGTACCAAGGGTACAAGGCTGTCCTCTCCCAGCTGTCTTGTTCTATCTATCTTTTTAGAGTTCTTTATGCACATTTATAAGTATGTGCATATGTATGCATATATACATGTACCTACTTACAAATGGACATCACATACATACATATATATATGCATATATTTTTCCCAACAATACTGAAGTCTGACTAGCTATACTTTATTCAAATTTTATATACTTAAAACATCCTTCTATAATCAGCACAGATAAATTTCATCATTATAGATAACATTTTTGTTTTTTTGAGGTAGGGTCTATCTCTAGCCCACGCTGAACTGGAACTCACTCTGTAGTCCCAGACTGACCTTGAACTCCCAGCAATCCTCCTACCTCTACCTCCTGACTGCTGGGATTAAAGGTGAGTGCCACCATACCCCGCTTCATTTTAGGTAACTTTTTCCTCAGCAAAATCTTTTCACTATCTTCCTCCCTCTCTGACTCCTATACTGGAGAAAACTTAGAGTCAAACAATCACAAAAGTGATATCCACACCCCTAGGCATGCCTGCTTGGGTGGCAGGTTCATTCCTTAGCCCTAGGCTGGGCATTTCCTGGTGGAAGTCTGGCAGAGGGCAAGGCACAGGAAATGTTCTGTGATGGTCATGGACTGTGTGAGCTGGTGGGGACTAGGAGATTGCAAACATCCATGTCTGATCTGAGTGGTTTAGAGCTTGCCAGTACCAGGCAGGGAGGGTAAGAATTGGCTTATGGCCTAGGGAAGAAGTTGGGGATGAATGAGGGAGAGGTCTGAGGGGCTGATGGGTGAGAGAAAGGGAGAGGAGGAAGGAAAGTGTGATGGAAGCAGGGAGCTATGGTGGGCAGAGTGAAGAAGGTGGCTCATGGGAGAAAAGGGAAGTTTAAGACCTCTCCACTGCCTGTGCTTAAAGCAGGAGTGTGGGGTGGCAGTGTGCGGTGCTACATGGAGTTCCCAGCTGCTTGTCTGGGTCTGTCTGGCAACCCTACCGTTCTTGCCCTGGGCCTCAGACCAGGAGAGTCAAAGGCCTTAGGTCAGCCAATGAAGGCCCAGCATTGTTGGCAGGGGTCTGCAGGGGTTTTTGTGGATACTTTGAGACATTTTTAACAATAAACATCCTCTGTTTTGACACTGGTAACTTCACTTTGTTAGAAACCAGAGACTGTCATCTTGTCAGGCCCCATCCGCCATAATCCACATGATTTTAAAATTCAACATCGTTTACACATAAACATTTGGTGATGGTTTCTCTGTGAATCTGACAAGTTAATCTGCTAAGAATTCACACTGACAAATGGGGCTTGATTACACCAGCCGTTGCTGATGTAATTTTGATAGGGGCGGTCCCCAGGATGGCAACGGGTTCCTGTAGGCTGTTTGGGGTAAAGTGGGGGTGGGGGGCGGTGGAGAGACTAGTAGGGCCCAAACCCAAATGTATCTGTGCTAAGAAAGTTCTGAGGCCTAGGAGCATGGGAGCCATACTTCTCCGCAAGGCCTTCTGCAATTCTGCCTCCCAGTCCCTCTAGGAAGTGGCCTTGGGGGCAGTGCACTAGCTCCTCCATTTGGCCCAGCCAGAATTCTTACTTTCTTTTTTACATTTATTTATTTATTTATTATTTATTTGCAAGCAGAGAGAGATAGGAGAGAGAGAGAGAGAGAGACAGAAAGAATAGGCACACCAGGGCCTCCAGCCACTGCAACGAACTCCAGACCCGTGTGCCACTTTGTGTATCTGAATTTACGTGGGTACTGGGGAATCGAACTCTGGTTGTTAGACTTTACAGGCTACTGCCTTAACCTCTGAGCCATTTCCCCAGCCCCAGAATTCTTACTTTAATGTCAACTGAACATTCCCAATCTGACCCTCAGGGAAAATATATAAAAGCATTGTGGTAAGACCCCTCTAAGGAACAGCAGTTAGACTCCTGACCAGCGTCAGGCAGTAGAGGGCTGCACTTCTGTTGAGGAGGAAGCAGGAGAGAAGACCACTTCTAGAATTAACAGCAAGCCAGGGCTAGAAGCATGGACAGAATACAAGACTGCATATGTATTATAGCTAGAAACTTGATGAGAATCACCAGCTTCAGTAGATGATACTGAGCTAGGAATTCCTTCCAAATCTTTTTAAAAAGCTGGCAGGGTGTGGTGGTGTGTGCCTTTAATCCCAGCATTTGGGAGGCAAAGATAGAAGGATGCCCATAAGTTCCAGGCCAGCCTGAAACTACATAGTGAATTCCCAGTCAGCCTGGGCTAGAGGGAAACCCTACCTCAAAACAAACAAACAGGAATCAGGAACAGAACCATTTGCATGTCACTGGCCCTGTGGGGCTGTGCAGGAAGCAAGTTCAGGGTTGAGGTGGTTATTGGACACAAGAAAGAGTGGCCCAAAGATGTAATTCTGCTCACCAAAAGATTCTTGAAAACTGGGTTGTAGGCTCTAAATTTTCCAGCCTGCTGGTAAAATGCTACATCTCAGAGCTACAGATACTGGGAAGAAAGGCCCATTCCTGGTTGGGGAGGTGCCTCCACTCCAGGACCCATACAGGGTAAGCATTCAGGGATGCACTGACAGGGGTAGAAGGTAAGCCTCGCCAAGGAAAGGAACATGCCTACACTAGAGGCCTTGCTCCTCGGGGATCTGGGCTTAGGAGACCATGGCCAGAACAAGCTACACTGAATCATAAAGACATTCTTGCTGTCAGAGGGAATTCACTGAGGACCCAAGAAAGGAAATCGATGTAGACTGAGTGGGAAAGCTCACTGTCTAGAGCTAGACTTCCTGGGCTAGTCTCATCCCTAGTTGGCTCCAGATCACTTGACATTCCCTGGAGATGGAGGAGCTATAACTGGGGTTTGATGATCTTTAATAGGAGGAGTGCTGATCACAGGCCCTGTGTGGACTTCCCGGGCCAGAGTCACCTTTCTTAGGGGCTGTGGATAGGAAGGATGCAGTAGAGCAGGGGATGGATGATCCCAGGGGAGGCCAAGCTGTACCTTTGCTGGTGGGCATGAAGTCCTTTGCCTTGTCTTTGCAGTAGTGGAGGCAGCAGGAGAGTATCAGGTCATCGTTGTTACCCTAGAGGAAGATAGTGTGAGAAGCACCACTGGGCAGGAGGGGGCGCCATGTGGAGGAGGCAGAGGTACTTCCAGGGCAAGTCCTGGAGTCCCTTTCACTCTTGCTTTGCCTCTGCCTGGCTGAATCTAACTGAGCTCAGTGATCTAGGGGATAAGGAACTCCCTCTCCTTGGCCTTGAGAGTTGGCTGCCCCCTCAGCTGCCCAGCTGCCAGTCCTTCTTTTAGTCTCTCCTTCCTAGAAAAACTCAGCTTTATTAGTGGGCTGTGGGTTTCCCTTCACTCAGGGAGTCTCACCAGCTGGCCAGTGATGTCCTCACTTCGGAAGGCGATGGATTCAAGTTCATTGCCACGGCTGGTCAAGGCCCGTAGACAAGAGTCCCGACTCTCAAATCGCCGCTCCAGGAACTCAATGGACTTCCGGGCCTTTTCTTGTACCACACGTGCATAGCCCCCAGCCCGGTGGTCTGTCTCCTGCCCCTTGGCCAGGCCATCCAGCTCATTGATCACTGATGAGATAGAATCCACATGGCATCAGCCTTAGTAATTATGTTTGCTTTCATCCCTCGGCTTCTGCCTACTCACTTTCCCAGTCAACCTCTTCAAAGACCACAGAGAATAATAAACCTGGCCTCTCTATTAGATTCCTTAGCTATAGGATCAAATTAAAAGGGTATCTTATTTTTTTTGTTTGTTTGGTTTTTTTTTTGTTTTGTTTTGTTTTGTTTTGAAGGTAGGGTCTCACGCTCTAGCTTAGGCTGACCTGGAACTCATTCTGTAGTCCCAGGCTGGCTTTGAACTCACAGTGATCTTCCTACCTCTGCCTCCTGAGTGCTGGGATCAAAGGTGCGTGCCACTAAGCCCAGCTAAAAGGGTATCTTGAGAGAGGCAAGGGTACGTAGCAGCTAAAGGGAAAGTGAGACATCCTTCCTCAGCTACTTGGGCTCCAACTGAAGCAGTCCAAGAGGGGCAGGGTTCTACACCCTGCTCTGGCAGAATACAGGGAAGTTACCATGGAAAAACGTCAGTCAGTCTCACTTGCAAAGGCTCTGGTATTTCGCAAAACCATAACCTTGGCACACTACCTCCTTGATATTACACGTGTGTGTGTGTGTGTGTGTGTGTGTGTGTGTGTGTGTGTGTGTGTGCTTGTCTGTCTTTGTGTCTGGGACATGGCTTCATTTTCTGGTGAAGATTCTTTCCAAAATTCCAGCCAAAAGCCTGAGGTCAAGTGGGAAATATGCACTCCTTGGGGGCTCGGGGAGAGTTTGGGGTCTGAGGCCTCTCCTTAGTACAATGATTCATGGCTTGGGGAGTCAGCATGAGCATGCTGTTCCATGGTGAGCCTGGCACTCATTGTCTGGGTATTCAGAAATGCTTTCTGGAAAGAGCCCACGTGGGATACACACACACACACACACACACACACACACACACACACACACACACACACACAGTGCCCATGCTTTTAGCAACATGAGGCTGCAGGGTCCACACAATGTGTGGTTGAGGCTGGACAGTAGTGGTGGATTGGTATATGGTACAGCAAACAGAACATCAAACAGGAAAAACTGGTATTCTATCCCAAAATCTGCTTTCCTGCTTCCAAACTAAACAGGCTTCAAAGGGGAAGCTTGTTTGTGCTTCTGCACCAGGCAGGACTTCTCAATGCTGGGGTCAGACCCAAGGAGCACAGAGCAGGTTAAAGAGCACAGGAGACAAGCAGGAGAGGCTGTCAGCTTAACCCTTTGCTGCTCTGGGTACAGGAATGCCCTGTACACCTCTGAGCTTGCAGAGGCACATGCAGCTGATGCAGGTACAAAGAACCTGGCCCATGAGGTTGCAATAGAGCTGTCAGTTCCTAACACCTTGGGGGTCATCAACTCTGATCTGCATGTGTCCTCTAGTTTTCTTGTTTTTGTCCCTTACCTCACCAAATCTAGATTTCCCTATTAAACTGTAGATGTACCAGGTGTGGTGGCACATGCCTTTGATCCTAGCACGCAAGAGCTAAAGTGCTGCTGTGAGTTTGAGGCCAGCCTGGAGCCACAGAGTAAGTTCCAGGTCAGCCTGGGCGAGATGAGACCCTGCCTCGGGAAAAAAAGAAACAAACATAAATTCCTCAGGGTCAAATGCACAACTCTGTCTTTCACTGACTCTCTCGGGAACAAGGAGAATAAGTACACACACAGTGAGTGCTGGTGGCTAGGAACCTTGCTATCCTGGGAAGGTATCTAAGGTACCTTGTCAGTCTCGGAGCACCCCTGGGATGCCAGTGAGCTTTCTTGGCTATACCATCTCCTGCAACCTAGCAAAAGAGTGATCAATCCATTTTCTTTTCTCTGAAAACCTCCTGGAAGAAAGTACAGAGACATACCCTGAACAAAAGTCCATCCCAGGACCCAGAAAGGCAAGTGGAAAGCCTAGGACAACATGGTGGTAATGGTTTTACTTCTCTGCCTTATGACAGAAGTTGCTCTTCTTTTGAAGTACAGAAAACCTTCCCTTAGGTCTAAGGGCCCGGGTTTAAGAGGTTCTGTCCAGGCCACATGGGGAGGGGGAAGGAAGACAGGGAGGGTGGAGGGAGGAGGGAGGAGGGCTGCTTCAGTGCCAACATTCTCAGGTGGCGCTAACGTGTTTCCCACAACCCCCCAGGGTTCTACAGGCTCTGCAGGGGCGGATGTTTCCTGCCCTTTGTTTCCACCCCCATCTGGCACTAGGACACTTGGGATTGGGAGGGAAGGCCCATTGGAACATCTTGGCATGGATGTCAGAGGTGACTTGGCAGGCAGACTGCCAGTCTGGTGTCTTTTCCAGAAGACAGGGCCCCCAAACAAAGTGGCTGCTGAGAGGGACACTAAAAAGCCTGGAACTTCACTGTCATCTCCTAGACCCTTTGCCTCCATGATACAGCCATCGGCTATATCTGGTAAGAGCCCAAAGCCTGAAGGCTGCCCCACCACAGAACTGAGGGTGTTCTAGAGTCCCTCATAGGCACCCTAGTTAGGAAGAGCAACTTGCCAGACCCTGAGATGCTGACCCTTCACCAGCACCAATGGCCAGTGCCAAGGTGGTGGGGATCTACAGGCATGAGCCAATGGCCATCAGCCTGGCCTTAGGGTGACAAAAACCAGAAGAATGCTACCTCGAACCAACAGAATGATCATGAAAAGCTACAAGACAATCAGACCAAAGGCATCTAACCACTTCAAAATCCTCCCAGCCTCCCTGCCAGACCACCCAGCAGCACTGCCGTTATCTGCCAGGGCTGAGTGTTTACCAATAACGGGAACCAGCTTTGCTGTTTTACTGCAAGCTTTATAAGGATAAAAACAAGGGCTGGGCTCATGCAGCCGCTGGTTGCTGGGACACAGGAGTCCATTTGCTCAAGCAGTTTAAGCCATGGATCAGCCATAATAATTTGAACTGCTTTGATTATTAAACAATTTTCCTTTCCCCATGCATTCCTACTTCCCTACAAATCCAGTCTTACACTCGCACAGCAGGGTCTGCCTGCTTGGCCCTGGGCATAGGGCATATGTGGAGGGGGGCTGCTGCACACGTGCAGGGCTCCTCTGTTCTCCCACTCAGCTCACCGATGAGGGGCACCACCAGGATGTATTTCCTGCTCTCCAGCAGCCGGACCAGACTGGCCAGGTGGTCAATGAAGCCGTTGGTGTCTGGTACGAGGAACAAGGGTCTGATCTCCAGCTCCATCTGCCTCATCTGGCTCTGGTCCTCAAGAACAGCCTACAGAGACACAGAATGTGAGGGATACACAGTGAGCAGACAAGCAGGAGGGTGAGCCAGGGCCCTGACTGGACAGTGTGTCAGCATCTTGCCCCCACACACCTCTTTCCCCTTCAGAGGCACAGCCGTTCTGCCAGGCCTGAGGGACGGATCCATGGGTTGAAAACAAAGCAGTGCAATCAAAATCAACACAGACCAAATGTCCCAGGGATGAGGCATCACTAAACCCTGCCCATGACTGAGAAAGAACCCTGAACCGTGGTGGTATTAAATATTATGAGTTTCTGAAAAGAGGACACCTCTCTCTCCCTCCCTCTCTCTTTCTCTCTCTTCTCAAGGCCTCATGTAGCCCAGGCTGCCTTCATACTTGCTATGTATCTGAAGATGACCTTGAATTTCTGATTCTCCTGCCTCCACCTCCCAAGGGAATTACAGGTGTATAACATCATGCCCAGTTTTATTCTGTACTGGGAATCAAACCTAGGGCTTCCTAGGCAAGCACTCCACTAAATGAGCTATACCCCCAGCCTTAGAATCTGTTATTCCAGTTTACTTCACTTGTGTGTGCACCTCAACCACCCACCCGTTTACACCAAATTCCAATGAGGTTAAACTCAAAGACTATAGAAGCCGGGCATGGTGGCGCACACCTTTAATCCCAGCACTCAGGAGGCAGAGGTAGGAGGATCACTGTGAGTTCAAGGCTACCCAGAGACTACAGAGTGAATTCCAGGTCAGCCTGGGCTAGAGTGAGACCCTACCTCGAAAAACCAAAAAAAAAGAAAAAAAAAAAAGACTATAGAAAACAAAAAAGTGGGTACTGGCAAACCACTACTAATCAGTCTCCTGTGTAGAAGGAGTCCATCCTGTGAGAAGAAGATCCACTTTGTGTGCAAAGAGCTTGGCACTGTGGTTCCTAAATGTTGGTCTTTTCTGCTCTACTTTCACCTTTGCCATAACCCTGTACAAGCAATACTATCATACTATCATTGACTTCGTTTTTCTCCCCTTTAAATTGACTTTATTTAAATCAGTACTTTTTGCTTACGTTCTTCTTCAGCACTGGTAGGTAAGATCTTGAGGGTTTAATAGCCTTGTCAGACCCTAGTGTCAAGTGTCCCCACTACAGGTACTCAACAATCATCTCAAGTGCCACCCTAACTCCCTAGAAGCCCATGGCCCAGAGATTTGATCTGAGCTTTCACATATCAGAGAAGCTCCATGTCCAACTGCAAAAGCCCAGTGTCCTCAAGTCTGAGTCTTACACATGTGGCAGTGGCCTGTTGAGATAAGCTTGGGGTATGTCTGTCACTACAGAATGTGGTCATTATTGTGCTACTTCCTGTTCTGCGGACCACAGTCAGGAAGTGACCAGATCTGCTGGTACCTCTATGCTATATGTACAGCATGCTCCCTATACAGGGAACCAGCTGGCACCAATAGGAATCTCAAAGGGCAGTGAGCAGATCTCAGCGTCCTTACTCCCTCTCATGGCCTTCTGAAACATAGCAACCCAGTCACGGGGCATGAGAATTGTATGTGCGTGCCAACTGAGATGGGTCTCATGGTGCTGGGACTGGCCACCAACAGTCAGTGAGGAGATTGCTCAGGCTTTGGTAACGCTGACAGTAAAACTGAAAGGGCATGGCTTCAAATGACGGGGGTGGTTTCTCGGTGACCTACCAGGGACCTCTCTCTATGAGTAAGTTGTTGCTGCCACTGCCACCACAGTTGGTAAAGGCACAGACCACAGGGCGCTGGCAGCATGAGAAATGTGGCTGAGATGCCTAGTATATTGAATTCTAATTGATTTTACCTCCAAGGGGAAAGTACAATTGCTGACCACCTTCCAAGGGACTTGGGTCATGCCCTTCCCCAGAGAGCCGCCAACAAGAGGGTGACAAACATTTTACCAATATTGGCTTGGGTATTTCATAAGAACAGGAAATGGTCTTGTGAGCTCAGGTTCAGTAAAGGCCTTGCTGTCCTTCCTCCCTATGCAGAGGAGCAGCAGCCTTCCTCTTCCTGGGCTTCTTTTTTCCCTGTAGTTCTTCCACTGCCAGGAATACATTTCTAGTACCCCGAGTCCCACATCTCCGCCTTTTTAGGAGAGGGAACAAGACAGAACAAGAACTTCCCTGTGGCATTTGGACAGTAAGGGACATTGGCACCTATGTGATAGGTGCCTGAGTCCCAAGTGAGCACATACTTCTGCCACCCCTCCCACATATCTGTTTTCCTGCTCTGAGAAATAACATGCAGCCCTGGTTTGACTCCATCAAGGAAGTCACTGTCTGCCATTCTCCCCTGAATAAATAATGAGCTCCTACGACCTTTATCAGCCTACCTGTATATGAGGGCACTAAGCAGGAGGGCCTTCATGGCAAGAAGCCTACCTGGTGTCTGATGACAGGACAGAAGCAAAATGTAAAAGCAGGGCTCAGGAAAGTTCTAATTTCCCTGGGTTCTTGAAGTTCTGGCCAGTAACCAGAATGGTGAACTGTCCACAGCACTATAGGAAGGTGGCAGCTGGTTCCTTGAGAGTGGGGTAGGCCAGGCTGTGGGAGGGTGGTCAAAGTTGGGCTGCCCTCATCCGGTCCCAGGGACGCCTGCAGACAACTTCCCTTAACCTGGCTCTTCCCAGTGAGTCACCACATAACTGCTTCCTGTTCCCCACATGCCCTCAGGAGATTAGACAAGGCTGCTGCCACTTCTTCTGGGGTACTAGTGGGCCTTGTAGGGGGTCATACCTGGGTCACAAAATTAGCTCAGTACCTATAAAAAGAATGGGAGACCAAGAAGGGTTTGGGAGTCAGGCACTCTTCTATGGGTGTCTGTGTTTCCGGCCCTTTCTGAATGGTGGTGGTGGTGGTGTGTGTGTGTGTTTAGCATTTGCCCTCCCAACTTTTCCAGATTTTACCCGTCAGATTCCTGGCAGCTGTGCAGGGCGTCTGTGCCGGCCGTCACGTCCCATTCTGATCTCTGGGTCGCACGGTGAGAGAAGGACACAGGATGCGCAGGGAGTGAAAAAGTGATGTCGATGGGGAGAGTGCCAAGTCCCCGCTCACAGCCATGGGGCGCTTGGGGAGAAGGGGGAAGCATGCTGCTGTGGAGTTCAGAGGCCGGTAGTGAGATTTATTTTTGTTAGTATGAGTAAAAAGCTGCAGAAGCCTCTTGTGGGGGTGAGGGGGGCACAAATGGAATGCTGAGATTCAGACAGACTGGCCCTGGCCTGAAGTCAAGTGTGCTGACCCGGAAGGAGAGTTCCATAGGAGCCTTTTGACTGCAGTTAAGCCTGAGCCATACTGGTCCTTAACAGTGCATCAGGAGCCTGAGGAAAGTGTAGGCACTCCCAGCATGGTGTGGTGGCATACACTTGGAATCTCAGCACTTGGGAGGTGGAGGAAGAAGGATCAGAAGCTTGATTTCATCTTGACTACATAATAAGTTTAAGGCCAGTCTGGGCTATAGGAGACCCTGCCTCAAACCCCAAAACAAGCCAGGTGTGGTGGCGCACGCCTTTAATCCCAACACTTGGGAGGCAGAGGTAGGAGGATCTCCGTGAGTTCGAGGCCACCCTGAGACTACATAGTGAATTCCAGGTCAGCCTGGGCTAGAGTGAGACCCTACCTTGAAAAAACAAAAAAAAAAAAAAAAAAACAAAAAAAAGCTAAAGAGATGGCTCAAGTCAAATCACTTGACTGTGGGCTGGAGAGATGGCTCAGCGGTTAAGGCACTTGCCTCCAGTGCCTAAGGCTCCGGGTTCAATTCCCCAGGACCCACATAAACCAGACCCACAAGGTGGTAGTCCTGGTGCATTCTCTCTCTCTCTCTCTCTCTCTCTCTCTCTCTCTCTCTCTCTCTGCTTAAAAATGAATAAATAAAATATTTAAAAAAAAATCACTTGACTGTAAAGCCTAAGGACCTGGGTTCAATTCCCCAGAACCCACATAAAGCCAGATGTACAAGGTGGCGTATGCATCTGGAGTTCATTTGCAGTGGCTAGAGGTCCTGGCATGCCTATTCTATCTTTCCCTCTCTCAAATAAATAAATATTTTTTTAAATATTAAAAAAAAACCTTTAAGCCGGGCGTGGTGGCGCATGCCTTTAATCCCAGCACTCAGGAGGCAGAGGTAGGAGGATTGC
>PVHP010019983.1:0-31195 GCA_004024765.1 Zapus hudsonius
AAGCAAGTGCCTTAACCGCTGAGCCATCTCTCCAGCCCCCTGACATAGGCTTTTTACTAGGTCTTCAGTACCAGGCATGCTTTCCCTCCTGTGGAGCCGGCCTGCAGTCCAGTTAGAAAGCAATTGGTTCCCCCCACAATAGACATGCCACTATTGCCCCCCAGTTGGTCTGTTAGGCCTGGCTGGCTTGTCTTAGGCTTGCAAGGTCCACTGCTGTTCACCACCGTTAATGACTTCACTGTCCCGTAGAGCTGCAGGCAGCCATAGCTTTTTCCAGCTTTCTATTAGCTGGTTACCAGAGAGGAGGTTTCCAGCTCAACTCCAGCTTGATTTCTCAGTGACCTGCAGCCCAAGCATATGTGGTCTTCAGCAATAGGGTCTTACCATCTCATTCTGTTGAGCAGCCAAGAGCCAAAGTCTTATGTTTGATGATAATTATCTTTGTTTTGTATAATATTACTTTCAGATATATATTTTTGCTGTTAATTTAAGTGTATCACCAACAATCTTTTATGCAGCAGCCCCATATAGGTACAGTTTTGAGAGGACAGAAAAGAAGATGGATAGTCTTTTATTTGAAATAACTAGATAAGCTGTAAAATCCAAAGGAGATTAAATTAAAAATTATATACAAGCATTGACAAAATCTTGCTTTGATGTGCAGTTTCCTGTATTAGGAATGTGTAAAATAAAATAGGAAAATGGAGTAAAGCTTATATAAAGTCTGAAGATGAGGAAAACAATGAAATACTAGAAGGATATCATTGAGTGGATATTTCTTGGTTTGATTACTATGGGAGAAACAAGTGGAGAGTACATGGAATGGAGTAGAAGCTTAGCATGACAATGGTCATTGATAATTTTTCATAATACAAGGAATACCTTGTGTATTAGTTCAGCTATATAACATATTTAAACAAAACCTAGTACTTGCCTTTTGAGACACTGGACCTAAGAAGCAATTAATTTTTTTCTTCATTAAATTGATCTATTTCTGAATGATATTTGTCAAGGTTTTAGCTGTCCATCTGGTATTACCATGGAGAGATTATCTTTTCATTTTGTTCCATTTTTAAATTAGTTATTTTAAATGAGCATATAATGAAATGGGTTCTATTATGACATTTCATACATAATTTGTTCCTATTGGCTCCAGTTTCCCACTCCCCTCCATGTCTCCCTATTCCTCATGCTAGTATACTTCCTCCCCACCAGTATCCAAATTTCTGTTTTCATGGCACATGTATTACATTACTCTTGTTTTTTCTTCCTATACCTTACTTACGAACTCTTATTCTTCTCACATAGTTTCCTTTCCATTTTCATAATATATATCTCTCATGTACATATATACATACATATGTACACATATATACACATTAAAGTCTGTGATCCTCATATGAGACAAAACATGCCCTATTTGTTTTTCTGAATCTGGCTTAGTTTACCTAATATACTGATTTTCTGTTTCATTTATGCAGTGGTTTGAATGTGAAATGTCCCCATAGCCTCAAGTGTTTCTGGTTAAACTTCCTACTTAATCCCCAGCTTTTGGAACATGGATCCTTGCTACAGGAGGTGTGTTGCTGAGGAGTGGACCTTGAGGTTGATTAGTCCAGCCATACTGGGTTTTAAGAGCTGGCTCACTCAGATGATTTCCTTCCTGTTTTATGAGGAAATATGATGGCTCAGCTGACTGCTTTGCTGTGCCTTTTCCACCATGATGAAATTTCCCCTTGAAACTGTAAACTTGAAATATACCCTTTCCTCCATAAGCTGCTTTCATTCTTCCACATATAAATACCCAGTTTCCTTAGCACATTTCTGGATGTATCTTTTTTTTAAACTTTTTATTTATTTGTAAGCAGCGAGAGACAGACACAGGGAAGAGAGACTCACAGAGAGAATAGGTGCATCAGGGCCTTTAGCTGCTGCAAACGAACTCTAGATGTATGTGCCACTTTGTACATCTGGCTTTACATGGGCACTGAGGAACTGAATCTGAGTCATTAGGCTTTGCATGCAAGTGCTTTAACCAGCCCCAAATCTGGTTTTATTTCCTTTCCAATGTGTGTTTTTGGTAGGTTTGTCAAAAAATGAGGTCAGTAGAGCTATATATAGCTGTGTCCTCTGTTCCATTGCCCTACATGTTGGTTTTGGTGCCAGTCTCATGCTGTCTTTGTCACTGTGGCTTTGTAGTATAATTTAAAATCATGTGTTGTGATACCTCCAGCACTGTTTGATTTCTCTGTATTGATTTTATATCCTGCTTTATTGAAACTATGATATGAGGGTTTTTTCAATGAGATCTTTTAAAAAATTATAAGTTTTTATCAGCATGCAAAGAAGTAGATTTCATTATTGTCTTTCAAACATTTTTTGTTTTGTTTCCCTCCCTTGCCCTTCTTTCATCTTCCTTCCCCCCTACCATAGCCTGCTTTCTACTTTCATACTGCATTTTCTTTCCTTACCTTCTTATCACTTGTGTTCCTCTCTGGTGTTCTAACATAAAGCAGCTTAATGAAGGAAAGCGTGTATTTTTAGTGTACAGTTCCAGAGGGTAGTCCATGGTGAGGGAAGCATGGAAACTGGCATCACATCCATCACATCAGCAGGGAGGAAGTAGAGAGTGATGAATGAAATTCAAACATGGCTGTGATATAACTAAGGGTCCCAGTGACACACTTTCTCCTGCAAGTCTCTACCTCCCAAAGGTACCATAACCTTCTTTCATGGTGCTACCAAGTATGGATTAAATATTAAAGAATACAAATTTTTACATTAAAAGCACTGCACTATGCATGGTCTTTTGTGTTTCCATATGAATTGTTAGATTGCTTTTTTCTTGTTCTGAAAAGAATGTCATTGGAAGTTTGATGGGAATTATATTGACTCTGTAGATATAACTTTTGGTAATATACCCATTTTCACAATATGATTCTGTTAATCTAGGAACATCTGGTATCTTCTTTTATTTCTTTTTCAGTGTCCTAAAGTCTTTGTAGAGAATTTTGACATTCTTTTTTGTTGTTTTTGTTTTTCCCCCATACTTATTGTCAACAATTAGATATGTTGTTTGAACAAGTCTTATGGTGGTACCCCCATTTCCCTCCTCTCTGTCCCCACCCTGCTGAGGGTACTCCTAAGTGGGCTTCCTGGATCAACCCATGGGATAGGGGGTTATGGATTATAGAGTGGTAACCAGTTTTCTTTCTCCCCCAACATGTCTCTTACAATATTTCTGCCCCCTCTAGACTTTGACATTCTGTTTTCTTTTCTTTTTTTCTTTTTTCTTTTTTTTTTGGTTTTTCGAAGTAGGGTCTCATTCTAGCCCAGGCTGACCTGGAATTCACTCTGTAGTCTAAGGCTGGCCTCGAACTCATGGGGTCATCCTCCTACATCTGCCTCCTGCCACATCCAACTGTTTATGTGGGTTCCAGGGAATCAAATTCAGTGTCAATCAGGCCCTTACAGGCTCTCATACTTATGTGGCAAGTCCTCTTACCTGCTGGAGCATCTCTTCAGTCCCCTGGTTTATTATTGTTGGGTAACATTTATTTTTTATTATTTTTTTTCTATTTTCTTTTTTTAAAATTTTTTTTTATTGTCCATAATGAGCTACAACATTTAGTGGGCAAACAATGAGTTGTTATCCCCAATTCCCCACTGCCCTCCCCTCCCCCCTCAACTGGATAACCTCCTCCATGGGCCGTCTGTATCAGTCCTTGTGACAGGGGACCATGGATAGACTAGTAATCAGCCAGGTTCTCCTGTCTGTACCTCTGGATAGTCTCCCCCACCACGGCTCTCACAATCTTTCCGCCCCCTCTTCCGCATAGTTCCCTGAGTTGTGGTGGATGAGTATTAAGGTTGCTTTAAGGTTGTGAGCTTAGGGGTCTTTGTGTCGAAAATCATTGGTTTCTGTTCCACTGGCTAATCCTGTGTTGATTTAATGGCTGTGGCTGTGGGCTCCTTGTTCATCTCGTCATTCTCTGCGGAGTTCCATTTGGATCCTCCATTGTATGACTGTGGTGTCCCCTCTCTTGCCAGAATCTCAGCTATTGGCCTACGGTCGGTTGGTAGGATTAGGTGAGCCCCAGCACTCTCGCTGCATCCTGAAAGATACAAACACAATCTCCATCGGAGAGTGAGATCAGTAAATTTATTCTTTTCCAGATTTTCCTGTGATTTGGAATATATTTTCAAAGTGTTCTCTAATCATTCTCTGGATCTCATTGGAGTCTATTATAAAATTTTCCCTTTCATCTTTCACTTTATTAATTTGGATATTCTCATTATCTTAGCTAGGGATTTGTCTTATCCTTTTCAGAGAACTAACTCACTGCTTGATTATTTCTATGTAATATTTTTTTAATATCTATTTTATTGGTTTCTACCCTACCTTTTTTTTTCTTTGCAGTGTACTACTTTTGAGTTTGTCTTGTTCTTTTTCTAGGACCTAGGAGGTACATCATTAGGTTATATTTTTAAATAAAAGCACCTATAGCCATAGACTTTCTTCTTAGAACTACCTTACTTGTATCCCAAAGATTCTGGTATATTGTGCTATCATTTTCATTTCACTACACAAATTTTTAAATTTCCTCTTAGGTTTCAAGTGTATTTTTCAGGCTTCAAGTATTTGTATTATTTCTGTTACTACTCCCAATATTGAAATTTAGTTTTAGTTTTATTTTACTGTGTTTTCATAAAGTACAGAAATCATTTCAATTGATTTTTGTATTAAGGCTTGCTTTGTGACATATAATGTGATCAATCTGTGGGTCACAGGAAAAACTGTATTCCAAATCTATTGGATGGAATAGATTAATTAACTTATGTTAATTTATGGTATAGTTTACTTCTGAATTTTTTTGTTGATTTTTGTTTTTGGTTTAGAAAACCTATCTAAAGATCAAAGTGGGGCATTGATCCTTCCCACTATTTTATCTGACCTTTCATGACTTTTAGTCTTTGTTTCATGAAATTGGGAGCCTCATAAATAATTACAATTATAATATCTTCTTGATTAATTATTCCCTTTATTATCATATAGTAGCCTCTTCATCTCTGTTAAGTAGTCTTTGATTAAAGTCTATTATATGTCAAAAAGCTCCAACACCTTGTTTTCTAAGTTCAATTTACTTGGTGGGTTTTCTCCATTTTTTTGTTTTGTTTTGTTTTTTACGTTTTTATTGGCTTAAAATTGCATATATTAACACAACAATATGCTCAGTATCATAGGTTCTTAGATAAAGCCATTGAATCCATGTTGACATTCCCTCTTATGCATTAATTAAACCTGGGGAAGGACAATAGAGAGAGGCACCAAGGGTGCCCAAAATTGTCCAAAATACAAATCTACAGATTCTCCATCTTTTAAATATCAATTTGTGGCTGTCTGTCTTTACCAGTGAATATATTTGTCTTGAAGACATCAGATGGTTTTATCTTTTTATCTAGGTACCTAGTCTGCTTCAATTTAATGGTGAGTTGAGAAAAGTTTGGTATCACTTGTGGTTTTGCCATTTTTTTAATTGGTTGGATTATTGATAGTCCTTATATTCCTCTCCTACTGGTGTTAGGGGTTTGTTATCTAGTTTGACATGACAGATTCCTTCCCATATCTCCTTTGTTCATTTGTTCCTCTCTTGAGAATCACTGTTTCCTGTGTTCTCATAGATGAGGCTTTCTTCTTCCTGCCTATAGCATTTCTTCAAGTATTTTCTACAATGTTGGCTTGGTTGTTGTAAGTTGCCTTAGTTTATGTTTGTCTTGAAATGTTCTTTTTCCATCAGTTTTAAAAAATAACTTGATTGGGCTGGAGAGATGGCTCAGCAGGTAAGGCACTTGCCTCCAATGCCTAAGGCCCCGGGTTCAATTCCCCAGGACCCACATAAGCCAGACCCACAAGGTGGTGGCACTGGTGTGCTGTCTCTCTCTCTCTCTCTTTCTCTCTCTCTCTCTCTCTCTCTCTCTCTCTCTCTCTCTGCTTGAAAATGAATAAATAAAATATTTTAATAAAAAAACTTGATTGGCAGTTACTTGATTTCAGGGCTTGAAGTTTGTTATATCATGCTTTCCTGGCCTGCGGGGTTACTGATGAGAGATTTCCTGTTATTCTTATGTTTTTACCTTTGTAGGTGAGTTAGCATTTTTCACTGATAGCTTTTAATATTATTTCTTTACTTTTGACATCTTGACTGTGATGTGTCACAGAAAGGTTCTTCTTTCTTTATCTTTGACATCTTGACTATGATGTGTCACAGAAAGGTTCTTCTTTAGTCATATATATTTGGAATTCCAAGTGCCTTTTGTGTTTGGATGGCCATTTCTTTGTCTTGTTTTAAGAATTTTTCTATTATAATTTCTTTGAATAAATTGTGTGTGCCCTTAGTCTTTATCTCATGTTCTTCTACCCTGTGGCTTCTCAGATTTGGTCTCTTGAACCTGTCTAAAAGTTTTTGAAAATTTTCTTCATGATCATTGTTTCTGTTTGTTTTGTTTTTTGTTAAAGTCTCACTTTAGCCAAGGCTGACCTGGAATTCACTATATAGTCTCAGGCTGGCTTTGAACTAACAGTTATCCTCCTACCTCAGCCTCCCAAGTACTGGGATTAAAGGCATATGCCATCGTGCCTGGCTCATGGTTATTTAAAAATATTTTTATTTATTTGCAAGGGGAGAGAGAGAAACAGAAAAAGTGAGCACCAGGGCCTCCTGCCACTGCAAACATACAAACAAACTCCAGATGCATTATGCCACTCTGTGCCTCTGGCTTTACATGGGCACTGGGGAATCGAACTCAGGGCTTTAGGCTTTGCAAGTAAACTCTTCAACCACTAAGCCATCTTTCCAGCCCCCCTTTTTTACATTTATTTTTATATGTCTAAATGTATATACTCTGGTCTCTACCTTGTACTATTCTCTTTTTTTTCCTTTTTTATTGTTGATATCTTTGTTATCTTCAATTAGATATATTGTATGAGTAAATCTTATGATAGTATTCCCATTTCCCTCCTCCCTGTCTCCAGCCCACTGGGGGCCCTCCTTGGTGGGCATACTGGATCAGTCCATGGGGACTAGGGGGTTATGAATAGCACAGGAGGCAGCCAGGTTCCCCCCTTTGTGTGTTGTTGCTGAGGGGGGTAATGTCTCTGGATAATCTCCCCCACTATGGCTCTTATTATTTCTCTTTTTAAAGATATTTATTTATTTGCAAGCAGAGAGAGAAACAGAGACAGAGAGGGAGGCAGTGACAGTGAGACAGAGAAAATGGGCAAGCCAGAACCTCCAGCCACTGCAAAGGAACTCCAGGTGTATGTGCCACTTTGTGCATCTGGCTTTATGTGGGTACTGGGAAATCGAATCCCAGTTGTTTTGCATGCAAGTGCCTTAACTTCTGAGCCAATTCTCCAGCCCCCTTATATTATTTCTTTGAAATTTATTCTTCTGCTTAGTTGATTCTACTAGTGATACTTTCCACTTTATTTTTTATTTGGTTGATTTGCTCTTTCATTTCCAGAATTTCTGTTTGGTTCTTTTTAAGGGTTTCAGTTTCCTTGTTGAATTTTTCCTCCATGATTTAAAATTTCTCTTCCAAATTGCAGATCATTTCATCCACTTTGCTGATTTTCTCGTGTAGGTTGTGGTGTGATTTCCTTCATTTATCTTTTTCTTTGAGTCCTCTATGTGACCATTGATCCTATTTAAACATAGGTTTTTACAGTCTCTGGCACTTTAACTGTGTCATCTTTGGCTTCATGTATTGAGCTTGTGAATGTGTCATAATGGTGTTTTCTTAGTTGTTGTGTGTATCTATGGGGACAGATGTGGATTCTAGTGTTTATTTTTCCCCACTCTGTTTCCTTTATTTTACATGAGTCCTTCTGGTGAGTTGTCTTCATATGGATTTATGTTCCCTATTTCTGTATAAGGGGAAATCTGACTGCAGTAAGTGACACAATAATTTGAAAACATCCCAGTGTTAACTTTTAGTAGAACATACTTCTATACTTCACATGTGTTCCTAATAAAGGTTCAAAAACAGGGGTAGGAGAGTGCTGGTCAGAAAAATGTAGTTTATGGTTTTTTAGAGCTAAATGTAGAATAATAATTCATTAATGAGACGTGGTGGAATAGGAAAAGAGGGAGTAAAGTATGACTGGAAAAGCATATGGGTTTGAGATATGAGAAATAATGTAGAAATTATAAGGTAGGTGATAGTGAAAGAAAAGAAAGTCCTAAAGTCATTTTTAATCATGATACAAGTTAAAACAAAGCAAGTGATTAAAGTACAATTTATGGAAGGAGTTTATTTTGTCTTACAGTTCCAGAGGGTTAAGTCCATCGTAGTGGGAAAGTATGGCAGGAGCAGAAAGATGGCATCACATTGTCAAATCAGTATGAAGGAAGAAAGGCAGAAAGGGAGAGGATATACAGAACAGCAAGCAGTGCTGGACTATAAAACCTCAAGGCCTGCCACAGGTGACACTTTTCCTCCTACAACGATCTACTTCCTAAAGGTTCCATAACGTTCCAGAAGAACACTACCAGTTGGGGATAAAGCATTCAAACTCAAGAGCCTATGGGGGGGCATTTAATATTCAAACCACTACCAGTAATGAAAACAAATTAAATCACTTTGTCCTTTCTGAATTGAGTGAAGTATGTATGGGTACTCCACTTTCTGCCAGCAATCTCCCAGTCTAAGACTTCTCAACTTCTACTTATGACTTTGTCTCTTTTGTATAAGGTGATTATTTTCTTGCTGGGCTTTCTATGACAGAGGCTCTGAAAGGTTGCGAAATGCCCACTTGCCTGCAGTTACCTTTGTCACCCGGTAGCCTCTCCTTTACCCATTGCACCCATGTTCTGTAGCTCACTTTTCTTATTTCTCATATGGCTCACCCAGGTTGGTAGGTGTGGTATCTTCCAAAGGTTATTAACTCCAGGGCCCCTGTGGGCAATCTCAGCTTCGGGCTCAGCTTACTGGCTGTGTCTTCGCTCAGTGTGTTCAGACCCTTGTGTCTCTGCAACCAAGTTCCCCTCTCTGTAATATGCTGTTCTTGTGGAGTATATATCCAAGAGGAGAGAGCACCTCCCAGACAGCAACCACTGATCCCAGCTTGGTGTAGCAAGTTGTAGCTTGGGCACTGGTTGGTAGCTGCTGCTTTGTGGAAAATTTCCCACGTAGGCCTATTTTTTTTCCCCTTCAACTCTTTCTTTTACAGAAATAAGGTCTGTTGTGACCCCGATTCTTCTTTTTTTACCAAGTTGCACAAAACTGATTTTTACTCCTTCTTACCCAGAAGTCTCCCATGGAGAAGTTTTGTATTATGCCTTATTTCAGCTCCACTTTTGGAACATGGCAAGGAAAACTTACTCTGGGGAACTCCCATTGGAGTCTACCAGCTAGTTATATATAAATGGTTATTTCAGCTCCACTTTTGGAACATGGCAAGGAAAACTTACTCTGGGGAACTCCCATTGGAGTCTACCAGCTAGTTATATATAAATGGTTAGTATTACTGATCTTATGAACAGTTTTACTAAACATGGGAGCAAAATCTGTATTTAGCATTCAGATTAAGCAAGAACAGGTATATGGTAGAGTGAAGGAGGGAGTCAGAAAAAAAGAGGAGCCGGGCGTGGTGGCGCATGTCTTTAATCCCAGCACTAGGGAGGCAGAGGTAGGATTGCCGTGAGTTCAAGGCCACCCTGAGGCTACAGAGTGAATTCCAGGTCAGCCTGGGCTAGAGCGAGACCCTACCTCGAAAAACCAAGAAAAAAGAAAAAAAGAGGAATAATTGAAGAGTATAAAATTAAGAAAGAATTGATGAAGACTTTGTGGCTTTATGAGACAAAAATTTTAGAAAGAAAAAAAAGACAAAGCTAGAGAGATCAGGGATATGAAGAAAATCCAATTGGATAGCTTTAATGTATAATATAATGTAGTTTATACTATAGCCACAAAATCTATTTTTTCTATCTTTTAAGCTTAAAGTCATAACCATTTCTTTAACATTGGAAATAGTTTTTAATTTTATGTAAGCTTATGAACAAACAAGATTAGAATATTAACTTTGCATTCTAAAACACTGTTCCTTCTTTTTATCTCCTCAATAGAACCCAGAGTCATTAAGAAATGCTGTATGGCAGAGATGGCGAAAAAACAATTCTAGGCAGCTCTTAGAGGTTGCGAAGGTAAGCTTTAGCCAACATGTCTTCAACTAATAGGAAAAGTGTGCAAGCCTATGGAACATTTCTCAAATTATACTACGTATTTACTATAAATTTTACATTTCCTAAATACTTTTGCTTTTCATGTTTTGTTTTTTTCTAAATACTGGCAAAAGCGTATATTTCTGCTACTGGGAATGCAGAGAGAAATCTTGGTGTTTTTCTACTATAGGAAAAAAAATCTGTCTGAATGTCTTGATAATAGTGCCAAATAAAGTTATATTTTCAGAAATCATTTTATATGTGCAATGGCAGCTTGTTGAAACTTAAATTTATCCTAGTTTGTATCTGAAACATGGACTGTTGAATTATTTTCAAGTGAGGGAAGTTTTTTTTTTTTTTTTTTTTTACCTTAGAACATATTAAGATAGTAGAATATAAAAATGAGGTCTAAGCTTATTAGAGCACCTAGGTAAGTGCTGCTAAGTTTACATGTTGATGAGAGTTATATTTCATTGCTATTATAAGTGAAAGACAGCTTTCAAAATGCCCAGTACTTTAAAATGAGACATGCAAATCTTCTTGATTAAAAAAAAAAAGAGTAGAAAATTAGACCATCTCAATCCTAGGAATTTTATTTTTTCTTCCTGATTAATAATTATTGTCATTAAGGCACAAAACATTGAGTTTGTGCTGTGGCTGTACAAATGAATTAGATTTTCCATTATGAGCTAAAGCTTTGGGCTTAGTAGATGGTTTAATGGCTAAAGTGTTTGTTGCACAAGCATGAAGACCTGAGTTCAGATTCAAGCCCACATAAAATTTCAGGTGTGGTGGCACATGTCTGTAATACCAGCACAGGAAAGGCAGTAGCAGGATATCTGGGGCTTGTTGGCTAGCTTCCTAGCCCAGTCTATGAGCTCTAGATTCAGTGAGAGACCTTGTCTCAAAACATAATATGGAGAGTGATTGTGTAAGACACCTGTCAATTTCTGGCCTCCACATGCGCACATGCATACACACACACACACACTATTCTCTCTCTTTCTCTCTGCCTCTGCATACACACCTGCACCTACTCACATGAGCGCACCTCATACTCACAAAAAAAATAAAGTTTTAAAGGGGAAATGTGTTTAGTCTTCTCATTGTCCATGATGCCATTAAATTTATTTATATTTTAGTGTTTTGCTTTGTTGAAGACATCATTATCTGTGTGGTCTTCACCTGAATCCTTAAAACTTGTTTCTCAGCCTTTTAAAGATAAAAATGTCAAACAGAGATGCTATAAGACTAAAAATTACCTTTTAATGTTTTCCTTTGACAAAATGCTTTTAGATTATTGATATAAAAATCAGTAACATACTTATGACAATTATTTTTTTGTGTTTCAACTAGTGAGAATAAGAAGGTAGTTTCGCTTTTGTAATTGCATTTTCATAGCTTAGAGTTGGGCTGAAACTTATATTCTTTATATTATTAGTACATATTTGTGTTTGTATGTACTCTTGTTCATTAATTATTGAGTATTGAGGCTTAAAGCAATGCCTTTGAATTTGTTTGGGGGACATTCATTAAATTAGATTGTTTAAGACAGATTTTTAAACATCTTAAATTCTGTGATAGCTAATAAATAGAATCTTTGGTGACATTTTCAACTAGGTTCTCCAGGCGTGGCCACAGATAGAAAAGAGAACATGTTGGCATGGTCACGCAGGAGGAGGACTCCACACAGACCCAAAAGAAGGGGTAAGAGTAAATAACATGTTTTTGTATCCTAACTTAAAATGAGTAACAAGTAACTGGAAATTCTTATTGATTTTACTTGCATAGAAGATAAATATCTTTAAGCGTATCATAGTCGGATATGTTTTGATTGACTATATGCGTTCTAGTGTTACAAAACAAAAACATGAATTGTTCAATATTATGTAGATGAGATTTTCTTTTTTTAAATTATTTTAAAAAAATATTTATTCATTTTTCAAGCAGAGAGATACAGAGAGAGAGAAAGAGAGAGAGAATATACCAGAGCCACCACCTTGTGGGTCTGGCTTATGTGGTATGGGGAATTGAACCCAGGGCCTTAGGCACTGGAGGCAAGTGCCTTAACCACTGAGCCATCTCTCCAGCCCAAATCAGAGATTTGTTTTTGTTGTTTTATCGAGGTAGGGGCTCACTCTAGCCCAGGCTGACCTGGAATTCACTATGTAGTCTCAGGGTAGACTCAAACTAATGGTGATCCTCCTACTTCTGCCTCCCGAGTGCTGGGATTAAAGGCGTGCACCACCACGCCCGGCTGATGAGATTTTCTTTGCCTTATAACAAAAATCATTTTTGGCTATAAAAGAAAAGTCATTCATTTACCTAAATGTTTTATTGTTGTTGCTTTGGTTTTCTAAGGTAGCATCATAATCAGTGTTGGGTACCGAGAGTCAGTCATGGATCCCTGGCCCTCTGCGAGTGAGCCTGTCTCACTAGCCAGCAGGAGACAGGCTCCATGGGGAGAGGTGAAGGCATACAGCCTGAGACTCACACACTCACACAGGCTGGGAGATGTGTCTGAGCAAATCTCAAAACTTTATTCCAGTATCCATCACATACATTTAACCCAAGGATGCATTGTATTGTCTTATCTCTTTTACAAGGGAGCTCAGGAAAGGGGAACTCAGCCAGCAAAGCTTATTAGCACTTCTATCACGGGGGACACAGGTGTGCTAGGATTAAAGGTGTGTGCCCCCATGCCCGGCTTCTTTCTAAAACTTAGTTCAAGGTTACTAAAACTTAGTTCAAGGTTACGCAGCTAGGCTGGGGCGCAACAATCAGGATCTAACTGCCTCAGCCCCCCAAGTGCTGGGTTTGTGCCACTATACCTGCTCTCTATGTTATAGTTCTCTGAAGTAACATTAGTTATGATTATTTGTTATGTAACCCAGCATGATAAAAAAGGCAAGTTAGACAGGTGACTTTAGAGTTCAGGAGATGGAGGAACCCGAGGAGCCTCCGGCATGTAGCCCTGGGGACAGATGAGACTGTCTAGTGGTATATCATCTGGAGGGCAGGTGAGAGCCCTAAGAGTACTAGCATTTCTCAGGGGGCCAGAGGAAAATGCAAAGGAAACTAGGGGCAGCCAGAGAGAGGGACAGACCATATGTAGTAATATGGAAACCAGCAAAGGAAAATGCTTACCTCATTGCCCAGAGCTCAGCATGTGACTGATCTTGATCAGGAATCAGAGCAGATGTGCCATATGCCAGGTCTGAGCAGAAATTTTAAAAGTTGGTATGTTGAGGACTGGAGAGATTGCTCAGTGGTTAAGGCGCTTGTGTGCAGAGCCTAATGACCTGAGTTTGGTTCCCCAGTACCCATGTAAAGCCAGATGCACAAAGTGGCACATGCAACTAGATTTCATTTTGCAATGGCTGGAGGCCCTGGCATGATCATTTTCTCTTTCTCTCTTCCTCTCTGCTTGCAAATAAATAAATAAAATTATATATTAAAAAATAAAAATAAAAAAGACAAGTTAGTTTTAACACTTATAAATAATTTTTGTGGTTAAAGCTTCTTTATAAAACCTGTAAGCCCAACGACCTGGGAACAATTACCTAGAAGTTACATAAAGCCAGATGCACAAAGTGACACATGTGTGTGGAGTTCTTATGCACTGGCAGGAGGCCCTGGCGCATACATACTCACTCTCTGTCTACCTTTCCTTCCCCTTCCTCTCTCAAATCAATAAAAATTTTGAACAAAATAATAAAAATATATATTTTTTGTGTTAAGAGTAGTATTTTCCCTTTTAAATACTTAGATCTTAAACTATTACTTAGTTTTATGGTAAAGCCTCTGTCTACCTAATCTATTTCTTTATTTTCTTTATTATAAACATGCTGAACAGTAGAGCCATTAAAATAAAAAGATTTAATTGCAGTTTACTTCTTAAGCCCAGGCTGACCTGGAATTACCTATTAGTCTCAGAGTGGCCTTGAACTCAGGGCGATCCACCTACTTTGCCTCCCAGGTGCTGGGATTAAAGGTGTGCACCATCATGCAAGGGCTAATTGCAACATACTTTTTTTTTTGTAATTCCAACTGCCTTTTTATTTTGATTTATGAAGTTGGTAGTAATACTTCTCTTTTCATTTTTTTAAAAAAAAATATCTTTATTGCCCAAAAATAGATACATTGATTGATTAAATATTGTGCTTATATTCCCTTTTCCCTCCCCCCCATCCCCAATACCCTGGTTATCCTCCTCGATGGGCATACTGGATTAATCTATATGGCAAGGGTTTATGGATAGCACAGGAGGCAACAAGGTTGCCCCCTACCCCTTATGAATCTTAGCTGAGGGGGTAATGTCTCTGAGTAATCTCTCCCACCATGGCTCTTACAATTTTTCTTCCCCCTCTTCCACTCAGTTCCCTGAGTCACGGAGGGTGAGTTTTAAGTCTGTTTCGTTGTTGTTGTTGTGACCTTAAGAGTCTCTGTGCTTCTACTTTAAGTTGTGTTGGAAGTCATTGGTGTCTGTCTCGCTGACTTATCCTGGGTTGACTGATTGGCTGTGGTTATGATACAGGTTGCTGATAATTAATATTCGACACGAAGAGAGAGCTTTTGAATTCCCGCTCCCCTTAATCCGAGTTCGTGTCCTCTGATGTACAAAGAATTATACACAGGGACAAGAATAATTCTTAATTACACATTTATTCTGAAACTTAATTGATTGGGAAAAGAAAATGGGATGTAAAGCTTACAGACTGAGGACATAAAGAATATTTTAGTGTCCTAGGCTCTTTTCATTGCTGTGACAAAATACCTGAGAGAAGCAATTTTAAAGGATGGTTTGTTTTAGCGCATAGTTTTAACACATCATCATCAGCCTGCTCAGTTGTCTCTGGCAAGGCACAAACCTCATGGGAGAATAGCATGGTGGATGTGAAACAGGTCATTTCATAGCAACCAGAAAGGTGAGGGACAAAAAGGATAGACTGAAGACAAAGTATCCCTTTCCAAGGTATGTCTCCACTGATCTAGTTCCTTTAGTTATACCCTGTCTTCTAGTAGCCCATTCAGCTTTAAATGTATCAGTCCATTGATGCAGTTAATGCCCTCACGATTCAGTCACCTCTCAATAGCACCCTCAGCTAAGTACCTTTTCCACATGATCCTTTTTGGGGGACTTGTCATCGTTAAACCACACAAGACTTATTACAAAGGGCCAAAAGTTCTACAAAGTTAAAAAGCTGATACAGCAAAAAAGTTATATTCTGAAATTAATTTATTGAAACATTCTTTATATTTGATATAACAAATTCTATAAATTTATTATGTAAGTAGGTATAGAGTATTGATAATTTCTACAATAGTGCACAGTAATGACCTAGGCCTTTATGTTCACTGCCTGTGAGTTTTCCAGAGAAATTTCAAGTCCTACAAACTCTATTCATGGCAATTGCCCCAGACAGGTAAGCCATTAAAAAAAACCTTTTATACTGCACCTTTATGATACTATTTCTTTGTTTAGAGACACATAGTTAACACTGTGTTAGAGTTTCTTACAATTTTCATGTTGTACAGATTTATAGTCTAGTAGCAGTGTGGTATACTATACAGCTTAAGGCTAAAACACCTTAGTTTGTGTAAGTGCACACTATGATATTCACACGGAAAAATTACCTAACTACACATTTCTCAAAAGGTATTCCTGTTCTCAGGCAACACATAATTATATTTGTTTTGAGCTGACTGTGCTATGATTGGATTGTTTTGTCTTTCTTTGTACAAGTAGATGTTTCTTTTATTATTTCTTCTGACCTAACCAGCTTCACTAATCTTATGAAACTATATATTAATACTAAATAGGTGAATATTTAAACATCTGTCAAAAGTTGTGGTGAATTAATAACTTAAGGATTAGGTGTACCTCATGAATAGTAATAAGAACTTGTCTCCATGTTTTTGAGAATAGATAAAGAATAGATAAATAATTAAGTGGTTGAATATTTATCGAGTATCATTTCCTATATCAGTCAAGTTTCTTTTTCTGGAACCTATTTCCTTTGGGGGACACCTTGTTTCCCATTACTTTCATCTGCTCTGAAAGTTCTCTGATATTTCAACTTTCTCTTTTAAACTTATCTCACAGTGAAAAGTACAGCAGAATTTTGTTATTATTCAAAGATGTTTCTGAGCCGGTACAAAGTTCATTTGCTACCATTGTGTTTTTTCCTGAATCCCATTTCTTTCCTTTAATTGGCTAATTTTAATATGTAGTTGAGATATTTCTAAAAATTTCTATTTCTCATGTAACTGGTGTTTAAGGGCATAGTCCCAGGGTCAGCAGTCCTAGTTAGCTAAGCTTGTCCCCATATACTCATGCCTATTAAAGAGACAAGAAATGAGGAGAATCAGAGAGATTTCATCAATGAGCTGAGAAGAGGTACAGATAAAGGAATACAGTGACTCTAATTTCATCCTCAGGGTACTGGCAAGGATTTTAGGTTTAAATAGAGGAAGAATTGACAAGGGGCAAGATATATGCCAAGCAGTCCTGGTCAATGTGTGTGCTCTGATTATTGTCTCAGTTCTGGTCCTGAAAGCTGATCCAGTAAGAAGCTATCATGGCTGTAATAACCTGGGGGGGGACCAGTCTGGTTCTTACAAGATAATTACATCTACTCCAGAGTGTAAGCTCAGCTCTCATTGTTAATTGCTTGTGTGTGTGTGTGTGTGTGTGTGTGTGTGTGTGTGTGTGTGTAGCACATGCATGCATGCCTGCCTGATAGATTAACACAGTACTAGTATTACATTGTAATGGGGCTTAAAATGTCATTTCCATGTTTTATCCTAGCCACTAGATCACCAGGGACAGGTACAGAATATGTGTTTGGCATTTAAGGGAGCATTGCCACAAGGGAACTCTACTCTTAACCTGCTTGCCTCCCTTTCTCCCTCCTTCCCCCTCTCTCTTTTCTTTCTTTTATTCTATCCATCCATCCATCTATCTATCTATCTGTCTGTCTGTCTGTCTGTCTGTCTGTCTATCTATCAATCATGTATCTATCTATCTGGAGTACTGGGGAATGAAACCCAGGGCCATATACATTGTGGACAAATGCTTTGCCACTGAGCTAAAGCCTCAGCCTCAGTTCCATATTTTAAAAATAAGGCTATTTAAGTACAGCAAGAGAGCCATGATGTTCATATTCTCCTAGCAGTGGAGGAAATAAGATTCGTTCATTTGTAGGCCTTTTCAAAATCTTTCTATAATATTCCATTTTTGAAAGCTTTTATCACGTTAAAAGTCTTCACTAATTTTTTTTTTGAGCTAGGGTCTTGCTATGAAGCCAGATTAGCCTCTATTTCATAATCTTCTTGCCTCTGCCTCCATTATTATGGTTTTCTTTTTCTTTTTACGATTATGTTTAAAATAACTTAAAATTGTATTATGAATATGATAAACAGAAAAGTTAAAGAATTTACTAATTCTTGCTTGTATAAAAGGGAAGCTTAACAAAAACCTATTAGATATCATCCATTAACTACTTTAGGAATTTGAGCCCTTTAGTGGGGGGGGTGACCCTTCTTTTTTTTATTGATATCTTTATTATCCAAAATTAGGTACATTGTATGAGCAAATATTATGTTGGTAATCCCATTTCCCTCTTCCCTGTCCCCAATCCACGGGGTGTCCTTCTTGGTGGGCATACTGGATCAATCCATGGGGTAGGACATTATGGATAGCACAGGAGGCAGCCAAGTTTCCCTCCCTCTGTTTGTTGTTGTTGAGGGGGGGCAATGTCTCTGGATATTCTTCCACCCCCGCTTCTTCTCAGTTCCCTGAGTCATGGTGGGTGAGTTTTAATTCTGTTTTATTGTCAAGATCTTAAGAGTCTCTGTACTTCTGCTTTTCGTTGTATTAGAAATCCTTGGTATCTGTATCGCTGACTTATCCTGGGTTGACTGGCTGTGGCGATAGGTCTCTTGCTTATCCTGTCACTCTCTCAAACATTTCCTTTGGGGCCTACATGATAGGCCTTGGGAGGTTCATCTCTTGCTGGGATGGCTAGTTGGTGGAGTTGGAGTGACCACAGTTCTCTCATGGCCTTCTGAAAAATACAAACAATCTCCATCAGAGAGTGAGATCAGTATAGGTTAAATGAGATACACATTTCCATTTTGGTAAGATTCTATTAGCCTCTCTGTAGTTCTCTGGTAATAGGAATTTCTCCTTGGAGCCCAAGTTTTTGGTTCTCATAGGATTTTGCCCTGAATCCCAATTCCAGTCAAGGGTTCCTTGTCACTGAGTGAATTTCTTGGCCAAATTAAAAGCTGTTGATTACCTCCCAGGTTTTGACACCTCTATTGCACAAATGATCACTTTTGGCTCACTGATCTCTCCCAGAAGGCAGTGTGTTCAGCCTTCTTATGGCAACAGTCTGCATTTTATATCAGTGCTCTCTGCTTTCTCCAAATATCATTGACCAATTTCCCCTAGTAGCTTATATAACACCTTCCAGCACTTCACATGATACCATCTGGGGGCTAGTTACCATTCTGGATCTTGCAAGGTCTCTCAGTGGTGTTTGATGACTTTTTGTGGTTTCTTTAGCAATAGGATCTTTCCCTTTGGCCTGAGGTGGGTATTCAAGAGCTTTGACAGAAGCCAGTCTTGTTTTGGAGAACTTGTGGGTCTCTGATCAACAGCTCAGTGTGGGAAGGAACCAATGACTGGGACAGGGAGTTGCAGGTCTGATCATTTTTTCATGGGGTTAGGCTTCCTCCATTTTACTCTACGGCATCTCTTACCAGGCAATGCCCACTTCTTCCTTGAGAGCTTACTGTATGAAAATAAGGGTTGTTTTTTTTTTAATTTCGATTCTTTATTGGTTTAGCTTATTTTATAAGTTGCTTCACCCTCCCCTTCTTCTTACCCCCATTCCTACCATCCCTTTCACAGTATCTCATTTCATGTGTCAGGTTTGCTTAGAGTTTAAGCTTAACCTGGTTAGGAACCCCATATGGAGAATATAGGAGAATATATGGCATTTGACTCTCTGTTCTTGTGTGAGTTTGATAAGTAAGATATGCTCCAAGTCTGTCCAAATTTCTTTAAATTTCATTATGTCGTTTTTTCCTTGACATAGAGTAGAATTCCATCATGTAAATGAGTGGAATTCCGTCAACTAAATGTACCACAACTTTGATATCCATTTGTCCAGGGATGGGCATTTGGTTTGATTCCAATTCTTGGCTATTATAAATTGAGCTGCAATAAACATGGTTGAGCAAACATCTTGGTGCTGAGGTGTGATATCTCAAGGAGTAGAGAGATAACTGGGTCCATTGGTAGCTCTATGTCCATTCTGTTCAGGAGTCTCCACGCTGCTTTCCATAGTGGTTGAAGGAGTCTGCAATGCCACCAGCAGTGAATGAGGGTTCGTTTCCCCCCCATATCCTCACCAACAACTATTGTTGGATTTTTTGATGATTGCCTTTCTGACTGTAGTAAGGTGGACTCTCATTATAGTTTTGATTTGCATTTCCCCGATGATTAAGAGTCATCAGAAAAACTGATGATGAGTACTTTATTAAGTGAGAATTGGCCATTTGTATTTCCTCCTCTGTGTATTTTCTGTTGAGATCAATGTCCCATTTTATGAGGGAGCTGTTTGATTTATTTTATTATTATTATTATTATTATTATTATTATTATTATTATTATTTCTTTGTAAGTTCTAGATATTTGACCTATTATCTCCCAGTTTGATGGTGGTCTATTGGCTTTGAGTATGATATATTTGTCTGTACAGAAACTTTTATGCTTGATGAGATCCCATTGGTTAAGTTATTGTTACACTTCCTGGGTTATTGGAGGTTTGCTCAGGAAGTGTTTCCCTACTCCTATCTCATGGAGAGTTCTTCCTATCTTTTCTTCTAGGGTTTTCAGGTCTTATGTTGAGGTCCCTGATCCATTTGGAGTTGATTTTTCTGCATGGTGAAAGGAGTGGATCAATTTTCATTTTTTTACAAGTATTTATCCAGTTTATTCAGCACCATTTGTTAAAGATGCTATCTTTACGCCAGTGAACATTGTTGGCACCTTGTCAAAGATCAAGTAACTTTAGTTACTCAAACTAAGAGCAGGGTCTTCAATTCTGTTCCATTGGTCTGTCTGCCTGTTTTTATGCCAGTACCATGCTGTTTTTGTTACTATGTATTATGTCTTTAGATCAGTAATGGTTATACTTCCTGAGTGAGTATTTTTACTTAGGATAGCTTTCGCTACCCGAGGTCTTTTGCCCTTCCAAATAAATTTTGAGATTATTTTTTCTTTGTCTGTGAAGAAAGAAGCTGGGATTTTTATTGGCATGGCATTGAATCTGTAGATTGCTTTTGGAAGGATTGCCATTTTTACTATATTCTCCCTATCCAGGAGCATGCAAAGTCTTTCCATCTTTTCACATCCTCCTCTATTTCCTTCTTGAGCATTTTAATTTTTCATTTTACAAGTCTTTAACATCCTTGGTTAGTGATATTCCAAAGTATTTGATTTGTTTGAGGCTATTGAAAATAGGACAGTCTCTCTGATGTCTTTTTCTGTATGCATGTCATCTACATACAGGAAGGCTAATGATTTTTGTGTGTTAATTTTGTATCCTGCCACTTTGCTGAAGGACTTTATCACCTACAGGAGTTTACTGATACTATTCTTAGGGTCTGTTATGTATAGGATCATGCCATCTGCAAAGAGGGATAGTTTTACTTCTTCCTTTCCAATTTGTATCCCTTTTATGCTTTTCTCCTGTCTTATTGCTTGAGCTAGGACTTCAAGCACTATGTTGAAAAGCAATGGTGAGAGTGGACACCACTGTCTTCTTCCTGATTCTAGTGGGAACTCCTTGAGTTTTTCCTCATTGAGTCTGATTTGGACATTAGGAGTTTTGTGTATTGCCTTTATTATGTTGAGGTATAAGCCATCTATGCCCAGCCTTTCCAGAGTTTTGAACATGAAGTGTGACTCTTCATTTTTTATGTCATTGCTTAATATCTTTTTCATATACTATTATGCAATTACTCTTTAGACAGTATTTTTTTTCAAATAACCTAATTTATTGTCATCCTCTTTGATGTCCTGCATTTCCCACACCTTCTTTAAGAATGTGATCTTACAGGGGTATGCATGCTATTACTAGGATTATGTATTTATACCCAATTGAATCAGGGCAAAAACATGTAGTTGACATAAAGTTGACACTAGTTCAGTCTCAAGCTAGTGGCTGGTCTGTTTCTAGCTTTAAATAACCAGTTTGTCTTTTATGATTACCACTGTGTGGTAATCAAAACAAAATGTTTTGGAAGGTATATATTATCTTTTAGGAACTATATGAATTTCGCCAATTTTATTTTACTCCACTGCAGAAAGAATAAGTTGGTTTAAATTCTTTAAAAATTTGCCTCAGTCAGTCTGGGCTAGAGTAAGACCATATCTTGGAGGAAATGTGTGTGTGTGTGTATATATATGTGTATGTATATATATGTGTGTGTATGTGTGTATATATATATATATATATATATATATATATATATATATATATATATAGTCTCAGACTCTAAAATGTCTCTTTGATTTGGTTTCCTTTTTTTTTTCAGAGAAAATCAGTCATTTTTCAAACTTTATAGTTTATCTAAACTCTAACTGTAGTCATGTCCTTTATAGCTTAATGGACCCATCATGCATGATTACACAACTTCAGAGCCATTTGTCAAATGAAGTGGTGACGTTTTATGCACTATTAAGCCAACTAGAATAATTTTCTTGCTCTTAGCCATAACTTCTCTGTGTCCTTATTGAAAATTTCTGGGGTGTGTTGTAGAAGGTTTTGACAAGAGAGTGTTTGTGAAGATATGTGGAAACAGGGCTTTTTCCCCTGCATTATTCCATCAAGAAAAATAAAGCAGGCAAAACTCATAAAATGCGAATGTGATTGAAATGCTCCAGTTTGTGTTATAATGCATTAAATAATATTTATTTTGTGATCATTTCATTCAAAAAAGTGAATTTTAAAGTTATTATCTTGTTCCCTTTCTTAAAATGTCTTCCCTGTTATGTGAACATGTATGTGTATAAAACAAAATATTAAAAACTATACTTTCAACATTTCATATTTTTGTCATGTTAGGTATTTAGAGATCTCAGAATGTTAGTCCTTCTGTTTATAGTATAATTTGAGCAGTTTTATTTGTGTTATTTGTACAGTAAAGTAACACACTTGCAGAATATTCTGAGTCTTATAGTGTTAGTCATAATATCAAAAGACCCTATGTTATGTAATGTACTTTCTAAGTTTTTTAAATATGTTAAAATTTTTTGTCTATTTCCTGCTGTGCAATTCTGCTTTGAATTGTGTAACTTTTTTCTCTTTTCAAATGAATTAAACATTTTAATTGTTATTATATATAAGTTATAGAAGATACTAGCAATATTAAAAGTCAATTCTCACAGCTACTATTGTCAACCCAGATCCATTTGTATGGATGTATAAACTTATACATGTATCATGTTTTTTTCACAGCAAAGTATTTTTCCCACTTTTTCATGTTTGTCACTACATGTTTTTGTAAATGGTGTATATTTTTGTTGCATACATTCACTGTGCTACTATTCATTCTTGATCATTTACTCTGTTTCCAATTTCGTTTCTGTTAAAACAGCTGGACATTAACCTTTGGCGTCCACATGCATACGCACACACAGACACATTAACCACACACCTAAGTGTGCTCACATGCATACGAATGTGCATACATATACACACCACACACTTATGTACACACAATGAAAAAAAGAAATGGCGATATTAGAAAAAAAATAGCAGTTAATAAGGGGATTGATATTTGTTACTTTTTAAACTTAGCATACAAAATAATGGCTTTCATTTGGACATAATATATATATGTATATTCTCATGTTTGTTTCATACTCCCCTTCCTTGTCCACATTTCTGCTGGTCTGCTTCCTCCCACCAAAGAGTACTCCTGCTTTCATTTATACATTTAAATCTAGACTTCACTTGAGAAAATGTTTGATATTTATCTTTCCCATTCCTCATTATTGTACTCTCTTGTTTTCCCTTCCTCCCCCCATTTAGACTTTTTCCTGTCCACATGTCATCCCTCTTCTACTGTATATATATAAATATGGGTTCATTATTCAGCATTAAATACCTATTGTATGTCAGAAACTGCATTTGGAATCGGGTTATAGCTGTAATTACAAAACATAGCTTTACTGTTCAAATGGAATTTGTATTCCAGCAAGAAAGCATATGTGAATCAAATAATTGTACTGATCTACATGTAATATTTAATTATATGTATGTATTTTTATAGCTTAATAGATAAAAATAAATGTATGGTACATGCTCCAGGAAACTATGAAATAACTCTTTTAGCAGTATGAGGGAAAAGTAAGTGAAAGTAAGAAATTTAAGAGAAATAAGTAACTTTTTAGAAAGCAATTAAAGTGTTTCTTCTCAAATATATTGAGTTTTCAAATACCAGTTTTAGATTCAGAATAAAAGTTATATTTGTAAAGTTTGCATGTATCCCTGCATTACTAAAGTTGGGTTACGTTTGAAATAACATTTTACCATTTTGTTTTCTCTCAACAGTTAAAAGATGTTGATACTCGAAAAATCATAAAAGCAATGCTTTCTTATGTGTGGCCTGAAGATAGGCCAGATTTACGAGCTAGAGTTGCCATTTCCCTGGGATTTTTGGGTGGTGCAAAGGTAAGAATTGGAGAATTATACATTGTTTTATTGCTATAAATAATAAATGCTATAAGGTTTTCTAGTCATGATAGAGCAAATAAGCTGCTTTAAGGGGAAAAGGGCCAACAACTTTTAGGACCCTTATTTAGTTTGAATAATTTTATTCACTGAGCAGAAATTATGAGTGATATATCTCTGGACCTAATAGCCTCAGCTTCATGTAATTCATTTCTCCAAGCAGTGTATAAGATGTGAGAGCACTGGTTGTAACAAAGCAACTTAACTCTTGTTTCCTTTTATTTACTCACTTTGTTCCCTACCCTAACATAGATTGAGAACTTATACAAAATACTATTCTCGACACTAGGGTTCTAAAATATAAATAAAGCAAAATTCTTCCTTCAAATCATATAGAGTGAGGTGAATTTTATCTTTTTATTTTAATGCAAGATAGGTCATGAATGAGTTGAGGAAGTACCATTCAAGTGCTGTGGGGTTTGAAAGCAAAGGTCAGAGGAACCATTATAATGAGAAGTCAGATTCATAGAGGAAATGACATCTCTGTGTATGTATGGTATATGGACATGTGTGCAGATGTGTGTGCTCTGTGAGGACACGTGCAGAGGCCAAAGAACATCAGATGTTCTCCCCTATCATTCTTGTTTTATTTCATTGAGAAAGTCTCACTGAACCTGGACCTGGCATTTTCAGTTAGGCTGCCTGACTAGAGAGTCTCAGCAATCCTTGTGCCTCTGTCTCTCCTTAGCATTGGGTTACAAGAATGTGTTATCATGTGAGTTCTGCAGCTCAAACTCTGGTCCTCTTGCTTGAAGCAGCAAGCACTGTTAAGACTGAGCCATCTCCCCAGTATAGAAATGACATCTTTAAAAGTCTATGATAAGTAGGATTGTTATAAATATAGGAACAATTTGAACAGTGGTCTAAAGAGAACATTTAGTATGTGTAGAAATGAATAGTCCATCTTGGCTCCAGTGAAAGGAAAAATGTTTCAGAGGAAATAGAAGTTTTAAAAGATAAAGCTCCTAATAGGAAACACCTTACCTGTAACACAAAAATTAATAGTGAAAAATAGTGTTAGGACCCCGGATCCCCGACTCAAAAGAAGACTCTGACCAACTCTCCTTTTGGGTGTCACGATGGCTCTCTAAGGAGGAATTGGGGTCTGGGAGAAGCACTCCCAGCATCATTGCTGTCAGTGAGGCAGAGTCCAGGTCGTGCTGACCTTGGTTTTCTCCTTTGCTGGGAGACTGGGGGGGAGGGGCCATTTGTCCCAAATAGACTCTCCAGAACGTGCAGTACACTGATTTGTTTCCGGGCTTCCATATCCTGCTTGTTCAGAAGGAGAGGTAACATCCAGAAATGCAGTGCAAAATCCAGTATGCCCCTTTCATCTCTCATGGCCTTTGTGACCTGGGAGCAGAGGCCAAAATATTAGCCCATTTTGTTCCATGATGCCAGATGGATTTGGCTTTTATATTGGTGGTTAACACACTCAGAGAGGAATTTGTATTAACCCTGTAGGACAGATATCGACATATCCAACACATATTGGCCTAGACACTTAGTGTTTTATTCTTTATAAAATTTAGAGAAATCATACCAATCTGACTTAATCTTTATCTAATAGTAGAAATTATATATAATATATATAATATTAATATATATATATATATATATATATTATATATATATATATATATTCTGGAATTAAAAGAATCAGGCATTTCTTGTATGTAACACCTCCATGAACATAATTTTAAGAAACTGACTAACCATATAATATTTATTAGCACATATTTATAAAATTCATAATCTATGGATATAAGGTATCCCCTATCCCCTGCTAATAATTTTATGTTGCACATTTTGAAACAGTATAGGCAAAACATAATGATCTCTGAGATAAGCTACATTTATATTCACTATATTTTAGAATGTTACCTTGAAACATTTGAACATATATATAACAGTTTACCCATTGGTAGAATTTTTAAAACTGATGGAGGTTAACCTGAGTAGACAGAAATCTGTATCATAGTTAAAATCCAAACATGGTAGAATTAAGAAAATGCCTTCTAACAACCCAGAAGGAGGAAATTTTGTCAGTCAATTAAGCATTTTGTCAACCTCCTGTCTCAACTCTGTGAAAATACCACGTGTTACAAGGCTTAATTCACTCCGAACAAATGGTTCCTTAGAAAGGCTTCACAATTGATGAGAAATTATATTAATTTCAATTTATCTTTAAGCCGTTTTTGTATTTATATATATTTATCAGTAACTTAAAAGTTCCCATTTATTTGAGCATCTCTGCAGGGCAGAGAAGGCCATTATCTTTGGTTCCATCCCCCCTGTGGCCTAACCAGCCTCAGCCACACCTTATGGAGGTATGCAGACATACCTTTTGCTGTTAGGTTGGAAGAGAAAATTATTAAATAGGCTGTATTTTAGAATCATTCCAATAAAAAAGTGAAGATAGTTTCTGACCCTTTTGAAATAAATATAAAAACAGTTAGCACCTTTGGTTCCATGGCAAATCTTTTGTTCTCAGCCATTAAGGCCAAAAAGCTGCCTGAGGGGTGGTTAAGTCGCTCAGCTCCATCCAGCTGCCAGCCTCTGGGACGAAGGCACCCCCAGGGGGTCCTCAAACCAGTTTGGTAGCTTTTAGGCTGTCTTTTTCTTCAGCCCCTTTAGAGAAGGGAGAAAAAGTTTTTCTATATTTTTCCATTTCCAAGAAGCTATGAAAATTGAACTAAGAATTATAAATTGTGGCTCAGACAAAACATTTAAATATAGAGATCTAACCTGGAAGTTTAAGAACCATCCAGCAAGACAGCATCTATGGCTGGAAACATACCAATTATCCAGGAGGGTTTGGATATTCAAATTGTCCTCAGATGTCTGAACTTGTATCCTGGTGCAGGGAACATGTCTCAAAGAGCTAGTTAAGTACACAAAACAAGACAATTGTTGAAACAGTATCCTAGATAGAGACCCTGCGATTACTCATAACAAGGCAGAGTCTGGACATTGTTGAATTAGAACAGCTGAGTTCCAATATCAACCTGGTTTTGAAAAAGAAAACATGTGACAACCAATGTTGTTAGCTTAACATTAGGCATTAATTAACCTGATATATAGTAGAGATTCTTATAAACATAAGACAATTTTCATGTTTTATCTATGACAGGAATTTTATAAAAGCTTAACTTAAGTTCTTTTAACCTATTTACCCAATAGAAGGACAGAAGCCACAATGGCTGAAATCAAACCTTAAAGTTATATAAGTCCCATGATGACCATTTGGGAGCACCAGCACAAACAAATAGAAACCATCTCTTAAAATTCACAGTGTTCCTAGATGTGAGAGCCTTATTTTAGAAAATCAATACCAACAAGTAACATTTATCTTAAAAACTTAATTTTGTCCAATAATTTACATATTGACAAAGAAATACAGTTAGCCTGGGTGAGCACCATAAGAATTCTTTTTGTACATTTCTTAACCCATGAACAATTTAGTATTTGTGAGCTGTTGGTGAATAATCTTAACCATAATAGTTAAACCTTAGCATCTAGAATAAGGTCTTGGAAGGGCCTGACAACATTTTTCTTTTGGAACAGTTTCTGCAATGTGTCCCCCTCTGTATTCCAAGGAAGCAATCCTTGGTGATGTCCCTTTTCCTGAAAGGGGCCTTCCTTAAGCAACCTGTTATACTGATGCCGTTTATCCTTTTGTCTTATCTCCCTGGTCTTAATTTTTAATTTTATTCCTTTTTGGTCCTTTTTTTTTTGTACTAACACCAGTTGGACTTCAGAGCACCGTTTAAGCTCTTGGTTAGTTCAGCCACCAATTTTTGTAAGTTAGTATGCTTTTTTGCATCTTTCTTATCACCTTTTCTTATTACTTACTCATTATATTCTATAATCCTTTCAAGTTCCTTCTGCAATCCTTTCTATATTTCTTTCAGGTATTGACAGAAATTCTTCTTCAAAAATATTCTTATTTTGTACCTTCTAAAAAATACCATTCTATATATTCTTTCAATAAGTTCCATTAAAATTCCTTCTCATTAGCCCCTTATACATATTTAGCATTTACAATTTTTTCTTATTCCCATTTTATAGAATTTCTGTTGAGACAAATTGAAAAGGGAAGTAACCATAGAAGGGAAAATAAAAGTTGATATCAGGTGTTTTTAATAACTCAATCATCTGATTTTCTTACGAACAGCTCGATATTCTAAGCAAGCCTAATGATGGAACTAGTTTTAAATATTCTTTTTCCTTAACTCATGGGTTGATTGCTTTAGCTAGGACTAGAATTAGAAGTCACTGAGCCAAAAACTATAACTGGAGTGATCAAGTCCAGTGGTAGCCTTGGTCAGTTTGCATGGTCTCACAAAGCAAAAGAACAGTTGCACTTTATTTATAAAAACTTAGGCTAGAGAATCATTTAATACTTATAGCTGACTTGGGGTGGTCATTCCTCTAAAGCTTATTATGACTAATCCTTTTGCAAAAACCCAAAGCACTTATTATATTTACCAGAATTTAGATGTAGATTCTTTCCTTTCTAAGGATGCCAAATGATCATAACCATTGAAAAGTGTCTCTAACCATTAAACAAACCAGTCCTTAACAAATTTATAAGAAAGACACTTTTTAGGGACATTTTTCTCTTTGGAAGTAAGCAGAAAACAGTATTTTTAGCAGACAATGTCTCTAACCATTGAGCAATGGATGAGAAAAGAAACCTTATGTTTTTTTTCTCAGCATCACAAAGAATATATAATTCTTCTTGTGTCATTTCCCTTATATTCGTCAATAAACCAGAGGCCCAGTCGGGCTTATGAGGAAGCATTGGGAAACATGTCTGTTTCTGGGATTTTTTGCAATAGGAGGGTCCCATTTCAGACAAATAGACAACAAAAGACAAACAGAACGAAAAACAAATTTCCAGACTCACAAACATATACTCCACTTAGTTTTCCATAAACATTCCACTGACGAGAGTGCTGATTTTCCTTTCAGTTTGTCTTAAGCAAGAAAAATGACAGTCTCCAACTGTCCCAGATAGACAGCGTCCAGCAGATACCATCATTCATCTCGTCTCACTGCTGGAGCGTCTTGCAGGGCTTTGACCTGTGGCTCCCAGATACATCTACCAACCACTGTCGGCAGGGGCTCATGCCCCACAGTCAACAGTCCCAAAAAACCAGAAGGCCAGAAACCAGATACTATGCTGGCGGAGGCTCACGCCCCACAGCCAAACACCAGAAAACCAGAAGCCATGCTGGGGGTCACGCCTCACAGCCACAGCCAGACACCAGAACACCAGAAGCTATGCTGGGGGCTCATACCTTACAGCTGCAGCCAAACACCAGAAAGCCAGATGCTGTGCTGGGAGCTCACGCCTCACAGCCACAGCCAAACACCAGAAAGCCAGAAGCTGTGCTTGGGGCTCACTTCCCACAGCCACAGCCAAACACCAGAAAGCCAGAAGCTGTGCTGGGGGCTCACTTCCCACAGCCACAGCCAAACACCAGAAAGCCAGAAGCTGTGCTGGGGGCTCACGCCTCACAGCCGCAGCCAAACACCTGAAAGCCAGAAACTGTGCTGGGGACTCACGCCTCACAGCCACAGCCAAACATCAGAAAGCCAGAAGCTGTGTTAGAGTGAAGGCTCACGCCCCACATCCAGACACCAGAAGACCAGAAGCTATGCGATCGCAAGCAGAGAGAAAGAAAAACAGAAGGCACCAGAAAAAAATCAAACTTACCCAAGGAGGGTGGTTGCTGGTGATCTTCAGTTGGTGGGGGGCTCGAATGGGATCTCGGTGGGACCTCCAAGATGTTAGGACCCTGGACCCCCGACTCAAAAGAAGACTGACCAATTCTCCTATGCAACACGCAAAGGGTTTTATTAAAAGTAACCAGGCATGCTCAGGGCTCAGTGCATAACCATAGCATGTCAGAGGCAGTGAGCCACGAGCTAAGTTCAGCAGATCTTTTAAAGAAAAAACAAACATACATCACAATTTGGCGAATGTTTACAGGCTTTTCCATTAGCCAGAGCATCTGCACATTCTTTCCATATCTGTAGAACCCATCGGCCAGGCCATTCTCAGTATTTATCATGTTTAACCACATATACAAAATTACAGGGAAACAAAGGCAAGATTATAGGAGCAGGGTGAGGTGGGAGAGGCGCATACCAACATACCATTCTGGGGTAGATATTTTACTTTTTTTATTTCCTTTTACTAATAATTAGCTCCCTCTTTTCTTGAGATTTTCTACTTTTATTCTAATTTTAATTTTACTCTAACAATAGTTTTAATGGTATCCACCGAGTTAATAAAGTTTAGATCTTTTCTAGTATATACTTTCAGTAAAATAAATTTCCCTTTAAGCGTTATTTCACAATGCCCCACAAGTTTTGATAAATTATATTTTTATTTTCTGTAGTTGAAAACATTTTAAATTTTCTCTTGAGACTTCATTGACCCATGTGCTTAATAAAAAATATGTTGCTTAATGTTTGGGGTATGCCAGTGATCTTTCTGTTACTTATTTCTAAATTTAATTGTTTTGTTATCTGAGAATATAATTTGTAATGTATACTATTTTAAATATGTTAAGATGAACTTTATAGCCTAGAATGTGATTTATCATGGTGAAAGCTCTGTGTGAACTTGAGAAGAATGCATATTATTCTGCTTTTGTTGGCCTATTCTGTCAATTACTGATGAAGAGGCATAATGTTTCCAACTATAAAAGAAGATACATGTTTTTTTCTTGATGTTCATTAAATTTTATCTTATGCATTTTATACATACCTATTATGATTGTTATATGCTTTAGAAAAATTGACGCCTTTGTCTTCATGTAATGTCGCTCTTATATCTGTTACTATTCTTGGTCTAAAATCTACTTTGTCTAAGATTCATAAAGTTACTGTATCTTTATTTTGATTAATGTTAGTATGGCATATATTCATTTTCTTTTTTTTTTAAATATATATTTATTGTCCATAATGAGTTACATTATTTAGTGGGCAAACCATGCGTTGTTATCCCGAATTCCCCAATTCCCCCCCTCCCCATCCCTGATCAGTTGTATATCCTCCGTGGGCTGTCTGTATTAGTCCTTGTGGCAAGGGATCCTGTATATCTTAGTACTCATCCCGGTCTTCCTGGCCCAAGTGTGTTGT
>PVHP010019984.1:0-31189 GCA_004024765.1 Zapus hudsonius
AGAGAGAGAGAGAGAGAGAGAGAGAGAGAGAGAGAGAGAGAGAGAGAGAATGGGCACACCAGGGCCTCCAGCCACTCCAAATGAACTCAAGACACATGCACCACCTTGTGCATCTGGCTTTACGTGGGCACTGGGGAAGTGAACACAGGCCTTCTGCTTTGCAGGCAAAGGCCTTAACTGCTAAGCCATCTCTCCATCCCATGTTTCCATGTTCTTACCTAGAATATGATAAATCCAGCAAACTCCTGCCTGGCCATGTTAGATGGTTTCAATGGGTCTGGTTCACTGTGGTATGTTCATGTTTGCTGAAGCAAAGTTATAGAAAACATGATTATTCTGATTTGGGTTTTCAGAGTCCTTAGAGAGAAAAAAGAATTACTTTTTCATTCATATATGTATTTTACTTTATATTTGCCTTTTGGAAATCTTTTGGCATTTTTTTTTTACTTCTCCAAAATTTTTATCTTGAATTTTGCCTTAATCCTCTTTCAATAACACCAAAAGAATATTCCTTGTCCAGTGGGTCTTCTATCCATCCCATTTCTGAGCTGGTTGCCACACATAAACTTTACCTCCACGTCGTCATGACAATCAATAATTCACCCTCTAACGTCTAACTGTAAGAAATGCTTAGAACACTATATGGTTTAGAACACCATGTTTAACTTGAGAGTAAGGGAGACAACTCCTTGCAAAAGACACTTCTTGTCAAACGCAGGTTCCCCACCCCAAAGTCAAATTCCTTCGCTCCATCTGGTGGTTCCTTGAATATAGTAGCCTCACCTGTGGCATTGACTTTCGCATCAGGAACTGAACTCTACCAATCAACTACGGGGTAGAGGACATTGAATCTCCTTTGACAATGAAGCAAGGTCCCTGTTGTAGTCAACTTCTCCTTGCTGTGACAACATCCAACCAGAAGCAGCTTGTGGAGAAAAGGGTTTATTTTGGCTTACAGATGCTCCACGATGGAGGGAAACTGATGGCATGAGCAGAGGCTGGACATCACCTCCTGATCACATTAGGTGGACAACAGCAGCAGGAGAGTGTGACAAACACTGGCAAGGGGAAGCTGACTATATATAACACTGTCATAGCCGCACGCTGCTGGGACGAACCTCCAAACCAGGCACAGTTTATGGGAGGAAGAAGGGGTTTACTGAAGATACAGATCCAGTGGAACTTCAATAATGGTGAAAGAGGTTGGGCCCTTGTCACAGATCCAAGCAGAGAGAGAAACCCATCATCAACACCACACCACACCACACCACACCACACCACACACACACACACACACACACACACACACACACACACACACACACACACACACCAGCAAAACCATAGTGAGCTCCTCAGAGCTCAGACTGCCCTGTGCATATCTATCTATAGCTGGAATTCCATATCCCCCCCCCCAGAAACACCTCAGGGGTGGAGCTTAGGTCAAGCTAACACCCCGCCCCACCCAGGAGGCTAAATTATAAGCTTTAATAAAACTGCTGAATCTATTGGGGGATATCCATTCAAACTACCACAACCCCCCATAAGCCCGCCTCCAACAACACAGCTCCAACAAGGTTCTAATTCCCAGAACTGCCATCAGCTGGTCTTCAAGCATTCAGCACACATAAGTCTGTAGGGACACCTGAATCAAACCACCACAGTACCAGCCTCATCACCTGGCATAATTGTAACTGTGTGGGGTCCATGTAACATTTGTGATTCTTTACAGTGTCATTAACTTCAGGTACTGACCGAATTTCAATACACTATGAAGTCAGATACATAGAAAAGATCTTCCAAATTCAAAACAGAACTTTCATGCAAATAACTGATTCCTCAGTGAGTTAAGATCTGGGAGTTAGTCTGTAAAGTTTAGATGTGTCTGTTTCTTTTTATATCAATGTCTCCCCAGTGTATTCAGCTCAAGATATTGAATATGGCTAATGTTTCGACTTCTGTGTCTTTCTCAACCCTATTCAAATGCCAATAGATGCTGTCATGGTTTGATCCAGGTGTCCCCCACAAACAAAGGAATGTGTTCTCAGTGATCAATGCTCAGCTGATGGCAGTTAGGGAATTAGAACCTCACTAGAGCTGTGTTGTTGGGGGCGGGCTTATGGGGTTTATAACCCAGCTTCCCCTTGCCAGTGTTTGGCACACCTTCCTGCAGCTGTTTGCAATGCTATGGCGGAGGTGATGTCCACCCCTCTGCTCATGCCATCATCTTCCCTGCCAGGATGGAGTCTCCCCTCAAGTCCATAAGCCAAATAAACCCATTCCTCCACAAGCTGCTTTTGTTTGGGTTCTTTCTGCACAGCAACTAGAATGCTGACTGCAACAGATGCACAGAGAAAGGATTGGACCTGAGCAGGTTGAAGATTAAGAACATGTTTTTGAAGATGTAGAGAGTATGAGACCGCGTCCACAGGACAGAGAAAAAGAACTACTCCAAACAAGAAAAGATGCAAGCGAGCTGCAATGAAAGAGGAGGCTGTCTCTCAAGATGGAGAGCTGGGAATCCAGGACCTAGAAGAGACCAGACTAATGGATGGAGCTTCAGGATATCATTAATTCAACTGGAGAGAGAATCTGTGACTTTGGAGTGACGCAGAGTTCATGTTCCTGGAGTCAATGAGGAAAGATGAAAAGAAACTAAAAATTTCAGAAAAAAATTAAGGATTGTGTAAAAGTTCAGGACAAATATATGAAGCTTGATGGTAAGAAATTGATGGGATCTTAGAAAAAAAGAACCTCGACTTAGAATTTGAAACAGTCCCCTTCAAGTAGGCCGTGGAGTGAATTACCTGTCTTCCACCTGCTTCTACAGTGAGTGATAAGAAGCAGTGTGTGGTCTTGGAAATGTTATTTGTCTTTTTGCTTCTCACACCCAACACATAGACAGCATGCTGCCAAGTCCAGGGATCTCTCACTTTGGAAATTCTAGAAAAGGAACTTCAGAGCAGAGCTCTCTGTGAGCTTCAGGCGAGAGAACTCACTGGAGGAGGTGTCTGGCTGGAATGACCAGGATGGACACAGAGGTTGCTAAGTGTTAGAAACAGTCTCTCTTTCTGCCTGAACAGCCTAACAACTAGGAGCTGAAACCTAATGCTACATAGGCCACTTCAGGCCATGGGACGTCACCAGCTGTCCCCCATGGCTTCGCTTCTTTCACGATCAGCACAGCCCTGGCTCTGCTTCTCACTTGGTTTAGCAGGAAGAAGATTGCAGCTGTAGTTGATGTACTCCAAAACTTCTTAAAGGAAAAGATACTGGTGTTTGCTTTAGGAGAGAACACGAGGTGGGGAAGAAAGATGGAGCTTAGATTTAGAAGCATTGGGACCGCTGTGCACCTGGCGGAGTCAGTGTTAAAGACCAGCCCCACACTGTTGTTTCCTTAACTAAATAATGATCAGGCATAAGGAAAATGCTAATTCTCTAGCCTATAAATCTGCTGCAAACTTAATGAATATTGCCTGGCCTGAAAATTGATGATGGTACAATTTCTTTTTCCCTATGTATTGGCAACTTTCTACTGAGCCTTGAGGGGGTACTTACGTTCAGGGAAATAAAAATGGGTACTTTTTTCCCATCACATAAATCAGAGGTTGAGACAAAAATCATTCATTCTCATTTTGCAAATCACCGGAACATTAAATACAAGTATTTTATATATGAAGAGTTAGAATTATTTTAAGGCAAACCATTTTGATTCCAACACATCAGAATTAGCATAAAGTATCTTTCTTTTGCCTTAAAATATATCTGTCTTTGTCCAATAGACATTTTTAAATAGATAAATGTGAAAATAAAACATTATTGTGGACTATAGTCAAAAAGTTTAAAAGCACTGCCCCAAATCAACACTAAATATATCTATAGTATAGTTCCACGATTTTACCCTTTGCTTTGGAATTTATATTGCTTGCTGGATTTACTCTGCAAATAAGCTATATTTTTTTAATCAAGCAACACCAATAGCTAAGAATAGTTACTTGAAGCACTGTGTTTAGCAGGATTCTAATATTGTAGCCAAATCCAGTGATGAGAAAGACTCTAATTAATAACAATATTTACTAAGAAAGCCAAAAGAAAGAATGGCTGTATGAGCTTGTTTATCCCTCTAAGGTGCTTTTAGAACTCTGGGTTTTATATTTTTAAAATAAAATATAGATTCATTTGTTGAAATTCTGCTTTATAAAGGCTATACTGAGACTTTAAAATTTAACAATATTATTAGGGTTACCCAAGAGTCACAGAGAAGAGAGGGCACTTAAGTCCCCTAGCTTAATAACATCCTACCTAAATCCAGTCATTGTCTATGGATCATTGCTGCCCACAGGCTAGAAATATTCTTTTTCAAAATATTTTTAATAACTGAGTAAACAGAATAGATATCCCAGTAACTTAGCATGTATTCAATATAGGTAAATATAGGTATATAGGTCTAAGATTTATCATGAACAAGGAGATAGCACAAATGAGGGGGAAGGATAAAGATTTGGGGACAACCAATTAGCTGCTGGCATTTTATTTTTTAAAAAAAAAACTGTTTCCATTTGATTGTCATACATATACCAAAATAAGTTATATGTGAATCAGATTTAAATGTGAACTATCATCCCTTCACATCTATAGAAAATGACGATGAGTTTTTTGGGGGTGGATTTTTTTTTTAATTTCAGTTTTTCAAGGTAGGGTCTTACTCTATCCTAGGCTGACCTGGCTCAGAGGTAGAACACTTACCTAGCATGCAAAAGACCCCAGAACAAAGGGAGGAAGGGAGGGAGGAAAATGGGAAAAGAAAGGGGGGAAAATGAAAAGTTGAAAGTGTGAGAAACTGAGCTAAATTGCAAGAATGGGATTTAGGAGGAGTGATATGTCTGAGATTTCAATCCCCCTCTCCGAACACAATTTACCTTCTCTACTCATTCCTGTTCTCTAATCCCAATAAGTAACAGCCACTTCCCTGAAGGGCCTCAACCACATTCTTCCACTTGGCTACACACAGACTGGAGCATCCTTTCAGGATCCCTCTGTCCAGGGGATGTTCCTCAACATTCCCAGCAGGGATGAAAGAGAGAGGATTCCTCAGCAGCTACTGCCTCAGCAGAACCCCTCCTTTTGTGTCCTACAGGCTTGTGATTGTAACTCCACTCATTACAAACACTCTCATCCCCTGTCCTCCCTGCTACTGTGGGAACTTCTCTTAGGGAGACATGCTATCTGGTGAATGTGATCTCAGCATTCATGACATGACCAAGAATTGGTTCTCAGTGAAGAGCTTTGCTGAATAAATGTGGAAAATTCAAAAACTTATTTCTGTATGCAAATCACTCAGATCAGAGATTCCCACATCCAAACATTTTTTTGCTAAGTAAACGAAATAAGTTTCTAATATCTTGGCGGGGGTGGGGGTGGGGGAACATGGACATCAGGGCCCAGAAGACCAGTTTTGGACCCAAGCTCTCTCAATGCACTAGTTGGGTAAACAGTGCTATTTTTCTGAGTTTCTGAGTCCTCTTTAAAATGTGTCTGGCAGCATCTGTCTTGCAGCACTGGTTTAAGGGTTACAGATGGATTATACACAGTGACTGGCACCCAGAAGGGGCTTGGTAAAGCAGAGTTATTATCTGTATAAAACTGCCACCTTTTTATGAAATACCTAGAACATACCCAGAACCATCCACCCATAGAAAATACAGTATATCTGGATTATTCCTCAGTGGCTCAATCAACAAAAATGCCCAGTGTATTTGTAAATATATGGAAAATGTAAACCCTCTATAATGCTCAGGGCTGGAAAAAATATATGAAATCCTAGCAGACACTGCTGAATGACAGCAACCAGCATGACTAGATGTACACATCTGTGCAATAGCGGCACTTGACCTATGGGGGTAATCAAGGACTCTGATTGGCTAAGAGATCAGCTCAGAGCAAGAAACCCTCAGCTGGAACTGGGATCCAAGCCAGATTCCTATGGAGACCAAGAATCCGGACTCCATGGGTAAGCTTCCACTAACCAAAGGTCTAAAGAGAGGCTACACCCATTATAACAGTGCAAAACTAACAATACAAGACCTATGCTGGTCTCACTCTCTATTGGTAAATCTGTTTTTACTTCAAAGAAGGCAGAGAGAACTGTGGGCAACCCATCTCTACCAACAAGACCAGAGATGATAGCTGACTCCCTGGCAGGTGATGAATCACTCCTAACACAGCAGCTAGGACTCAGGTTAAACCACATAGGCAGTGGAGAGATGAGCAAGCTGACAACCTGCACCAGGGTGATGGAGACAGACACTGAGGTCCCTCGAATGTTCCAAAGCAGAAATCCAGAGGCTGCTAAGAGCTCAACACTAAGCATACTTAAAACGCACCTACCATGGCTCAGGGAACTTTGTGGAACAGGAACAGAAAGAATGTAAGAGCCATGGTGGGGGAGAACATCCAGAGACTTTACCCCCTCAGCAACAACACACAAAGGGGAGGGGACATGGCTGACTACTATACTACCCATAACCCCCCCAACCCACAAGCTGATCCAGTATCTCCACTGAGGTTACTCAGTGTGTTGGGAACAGGGAGGGAGGAAATCGGGTACCAACACAATATTTGCCTATACAATGTATCTGATTTTGAATAATAAAGATACATATATTTAAAAAAGAAATGGGAAAATAAAATAAAATTAATTAATTTTTAAAAGAAGCATTTTGCCCCTAAAACACTATGGGGTAAACTTCTGGTAGAAGCTGCTTTGAGTACCTACTTCTCCCCACAACCTTTCGAGGGCAGCAGACAAGGCAGGCAGGGCACCAAGCTAAAACAACTAAATCCAAGTGGCTGCAGGATGTGTGCAGCTGTGGCTTCTAACATCTCCTAAGTAAAATGGTAGGTGTGTGTCTATTGTTCACGAGCTGGTCAGCTGGCCGGGGTTAAAGGGTATATAGATTAGCAGGCCAGCTCTCTGGCAGTTGTCACCACTGGTTACTTAGTAACCTCTAGAATAGCATTTGAGGAGGTGGTCTTTGTTGCTAAGCAATAAATTCAGGTGATTCCCTGGTTCTTCCAGGCCCAGTTGAAGAACACGGGTTATAGATGAGGGTGTCTTCTGCCACCGCCCACCTACACCTTTTGGTATTTTTCTACCCAGGACACCACATGAGTGCTATCCCCTCCTTGGACAAGCCTGTGTGTTGGGACTGACTTACTGCTGACACAGGCTGGGTAGTGGTACTTCCTTAGACTTTCTTTCCTTTGGTGGCCACTGTCATCATATTCCTTTTTGATCTTGGCTTGTAGATGGGCCATCTGTCACTCAGAAGAAAGAAAGAAATAGATAGAACCAAAAAACCAACAAGGAGTTAATTAGGAAAGGGAGATACGTGTGTGTTTCTTACTTTATTATTGTTACTTGCTACACTCTGAAAAATCTACTAACCCTCAATATTTGCAAAAGCGGTGTTTTTTTTTTAATAAATCACTCTTTGGTAGAGAAACCTAGAGCACTGGGAAGAAGGGCTCCTACAGGAACGTCTCATTTCAATGCCCCTGGACCAGGTTTGAACAACCCTTCTCCTCCAAAGGGATCCGCTGCAAACCAGAGACTCGACTAGTTTCACAACTATATTTCTTTCTACTTCAAAAATTTTGAAGATGTCAGGAGATGATGTTGCAGATGACTCTCCGAGGCAAATCTCAGTCATCGTTTTTATTGCTTTGCCTGGCAATGTTTGCACAGAAGAGGATAAGAAAGGGAAGGGCTGTGGTTTTCTTGAAAACCTGTCAATTTAAAGGAACACTCACACCCCTTGAAGTAAAAAAGTCACTGCTCGTCAAAGGCAAAGTTCGGGTTCTGCCTGGGATTCTGGCGTGCTCTGGCCTGCTTCTGTGGTCTCTCGCCTCATGTAAAGTAAACCCCAGATAATTTAACATGCAGACATTTTCTTCTCCCAGAATTATATTCGTGTTCAAAAGGCTCTCGATGAAATTCTTTTTGGTGGCAAATCTCCTTTATGAAAGTAAAATATGTATTTTTTGAATGGAGAACCCAGTACATTCACAGGACTGTAAAATTACAGTCTGCTTCTCAGGCAGCCCAGGGAGCTGTTTTCTTAGTAGCTCCCTCATTGGCAATACTGGGCCAAATGACCACTGCTCAGTCACACTAGGAGATGGGTAGGAACTAAAACTCCAGTGACCACCAGCGAAGCATCCTCAGACATATGACCTCACCTCTCTCAGCCTCAATTTCCCTACCTTAAAAGTGGACATAAAATTAAAGTTGTTTAACAAAATCATTATGAATATTATATCCACTAATGCACGTAGCCACCACTGTTCATAAAAATTATTAGCTTTAGATACAGGTACCTTTCTCTGGGGCCTTCGTTGTATCTTACTTAACAAATGTCTATTGAGGGTGCACAATGCCAAGGCTCTGTACTAGACACTTATAATCATGAAGGAGAAACATTAAAACAACAGCAACAGACAAAAGAGATTTCTGGTATTCTTACCCAATGGGATTACATGATCACCCTGGAGAAACAGCCTACCGAGAGGCCTGAGGAACAGCACAGCAGGTCCTCCGCCATGGGATGACACTGGCCTCTACCTGGGCAGTGGCCTCTCCCCCTTGAGTTTGCTCAGAGAGCTCACTGTGGCTGGAGACAGAACTCCACTCCTTGCCTTCAGTCCAGAGAATCCCTGGCATGGAATAAACCAGTCAGGATGTTAAGTTTGATTTTCAAATAAAGCAAAGAAAAGAGTTGAGGTTCAAGGGATTTCCCTATAGTTTTTGTTGTTTCCTCTATCAGTCTAAAGCGCTCTGCATCCTGTCTGAGCTCTGTCACCACGGTGGGAGGTCAGGAGGCCATCTGGCCATCCTCTGCACATGGGTGTGACAAAAACAGTCAAGAGCCCCAATGACAACCAAAAAATAACAAAACACTAAACATTAAAGCAAAATTCCATGTAGTCCTAACACCCTCTTCCTCCACATCTTCATTCCCAGAACTTGCCTTGAAATAACAATTTAGATAAGCAACTGCTTCCGATGTAGTAAGAGATGTTTGAGCCCTTGGACAAAAGAATGAATACCAAGAAAAGTAAGGGCATTGGAGGGCCTAACATAACATAGGCCACAATGCCACATTGAGTCATTCTTCCTTGCAGCTCACTGGTAGACAGCATAGACCAAGAACTGCAGGGTGAAAAGACAAGATCAAGACGACAAAAGGACTCCCCCAGCACAGCCTTGATCCTAGCCTGATTGCTGAGGCTAGGGACTGGTTCATTTATGGGCTCTGTTTAAACACAGAGTAAGTATTTTGGGTGAAAAAGAATTTTTAACCCATCAAGTAGATTAAAGTAGCCATGGTACTAATTTACATTTTCTGCAGTGTAAACTTGTTAGTACATAGCACTAAATAAAACAGTAAAGAATGTGGAGTCACCTGTAGAGGATGCTCAGCTGATTTTGTTTCTGAATTTCATCTTTTGTTGGATTAATAACGAATTTTTGCATACCCGCTTAAAATTAAAAGTGAGCTTTCACAGCCCCTTCCACACACCTGAGACTCTATAGCAATTTCCTTATATGTGGAGATGACCCTTTTGACAGCATTACCCCATAAAAATGTCATTTTGATATTTTAGGAATAAAACCTCTTTGGATAGAGTCTAAGAGAACCACTATCACTTTAAAAATGTTGTTTGTTACCAAATTACATTGAGACTCCTGTGTGCTTTAACTGAGATTATAGCAAGGACTCTATCTTTGGTCTTTAAATGTCAGAAGCCGCACTAAGATATGGTCACATTTTTACTAGTTCTTGATTCTGAGCATCATGAGACACAATATTTTGACAGTAGTCTGTATTATACTTAGTATAAATAGAGCAAAATTGCACATGTTGTTACCACACAAAATAAATATCTTTTTTTTCTTGTCTAATAGATGTCATTTAGCCATGAGACAATATTTTCACTTCTTTATTCCCGTTCATTGAGCAAGGTGTGTTTTAACCAAACTTCCCCCCCCCCAGTCCCAGAGTTAGTGACCAATTAAAGCCTCCTGGGCATGCACAATTAGAAAGCTTCTCTCTCTCTCTCTCTCTCTCTCTCTCTCTCTCTCTCTCTCTCTCTCTCTCTCCATTTTCTACTGCCTGAGCCCAGAGCCCTTCACAACTGCAAACATTTTTTTTAATATTTGAGACAGGATCTATTGAAAGTGTGCAGATAGAAAATAAAAGGGCTCCCAAACACACTTCCCAGAGTGCAGTCAGGACACAAACCTGCCTGCTTGGTATCTTATCTAAAGAAAACTATGGTGATGATTTTTGTGTGTTTTTTTTCCTTCTTTTTCTGTCTCACAAAAACCAAGTGTTCTCCAGCAATGAGGCAACGGAAAAAATCAATACTTGCCATGTACCATGTAACCAATAGAATAAGGGGAATGATTTATGTATGGATGGATGCAGCCTGAGTCAGCCGGGGCCTCGTACAGAGAGCAAGAGAAAGAGAAGGGAAGAAGCAGAAAGAAAAAGAGAGAGAGAGAAAGAACAGAAGAGCTAAACTGCAGAGATTATTTCTAATGGGGGCCAGAATTTTTCCTTTCTTTCTTTTTTCCTTCTGTGGGAATACTGCCCATCTCCGGCTCTGCAGGACATAGAGAGGCCTGCAGTTTGTAGGATCTGTGATGGCTCAGCTCCCTCCATCCCTCAGAGTCCTGATGCCATACTCACATCAAGTGCACTGAGAAGGGGAGAGGGACCATGGCCTGCATCCTTCAGTTCTCCACTCCTCTCCACCCTACAAAAGACTAGGGATGGGTGGACAAGTGCTGGTTAACAGAGTTAAATTATCTACAGGATTTTTAACACACACAGGATACTGCTTCCTAAGAAGACCAGCAGGAAGAGCTGGCAGATGAAAACTATCGTGCACCTCAAGAGTTTCTGCTGGAAATATAGTTTGGTTACTGGAACTGCAGAGCGCTACAGCATCTAAAGGTAATCTTCAAGGTAACTTTTAGGGTGGTTGCTTCTCTTCTTAGCTAAGAACTATAGTTTGGTGCTTGTGGTGGAAAGATACAAATAGAATAAGACTCACAGCTGGATGCATGGTCCAGTTGTCTACTGAATGCTAGCATTGTTATGATTTGATACTGGATTAATCACTTGCTTTGGGAACATATTTTATTGAGAAGATAATTTGAAGTAACAAGGTCGTTTATAAAATTGCTACTACCTGGTTCAAATGTAGAATGAACCCTGTAAGACTTTATGAGAGGCAATTCGACCAATTCTTTGGGATTTCTTTGTTTTTGGTTTTTTTTCTTAAATAAATATAAATCTATTTTTATGGGTTATACTTTCTATACATTATATTTGGAAATGCAGGAAGCTGGGCAGCATTAGCTTTCTATCAATTTGTTGGGGGAAAATGAATTGTTTTCTTTTCTGAGGAACTCTGATGCCACACAATCTTCATTGTTTTTACATCCTTTAACTCAGGCACAGCATTAATATCACAGTTAGGTAGTCTGCCAAAATATCCTGTGTTCTAGATGTGATTCACCACACATAATCTATAGAAAAATATTTCAGACATCATGTGTCAGAATAATATCACATCATTAATGTTGGCTTAATGCGAGCCAGTGTTGTTAACACTTATATATGTTAAAATGCTACCTCCCTTAAAATAGAAAGTAGATATTATCATAAACTCTCTGATAAAATGCCATATAACTTAAGACACATGTGTAGTTACCTTATTCAAGTTATCTTGAACTCTCTTAACAAAAATCCATGTTGTTTTAAATATATATTCAAATTTAAGCATTTTTCTCATGTATAATTATTACCTAATTTTTCCTTCAACTTACCCTATATAATAATTGTTGTGTTTTTACAGATTTAGATCTTTATACTACGGAGTTGTGTGCTTATTTAGTAATTGGATTTGCATACATGTGATAAAGGATTAGAAATAAAGTGTAGTACTTATAAAAATATAAACAAGTATTCCAGTAGTGAGTCTTTTAAGTGACTCTTTTTATTTTAATATTATATAAAAAGTGTTACTGAAGAGTAAATTGTAGCTTTATAAGTTATAAAGCAGAAGTTAATCAGATGTCTTCAGTTAAATATCTAGTCATTGAGAGATTTCATCTATCCTGTTCTATACAAAATTATTTTGGAGAGATTTCTATGCAAGTTAAGTAAGTACATCTGAATTTTCCCTCTAAATAAAATTAAGAGCAATAAAAATGTAATGCACAAGAAAGTGTACATAGGGAAATATCTTCTGGCCACTGCAAAATAGATCTGGTTCCCAACCCAACCAAACTTACACGTGCCCATGTAAAATGGACAGGAGCAGGTAGATAAAGATGAACATTGTCCTGTGCAATTGAACTTGATCATCATTTTCCCTCCATCTCTTCTGTTGCCAAAACAGGAACAACAACAGGACCTTGTTACCATCTTGACCACGGTTCACCGCTTCGGCCAAGCTGACCAAGTGAGGGTTAATAAGAGAGGACACTGGGAGATGCTTCAATGGAGTGGAGACTGAAGCTCAGCGCTGCAGGTTAAGCAGCCAGGGGAACGTTCTTGGCACCCGGGGAGCAGGTATGTGCACATCAGAAAACTAAAGCCGTGGACACTTAAAGGCATGATCACCAGCAAGGTGCTGCTGACGTGTAAGGTAAGCTCAAGCAGGGCCTTCCTACAGCTTCATTCTTAGGGATGTGTGACCGCCACTTAAGAAAACTGCTGTCCACAGCAAAGAGGACTGCAAGCCTGCCCAAGGCCACAGAGTGTTTATTACAGTGTCCAGCCAGGTCTGGTGTACTGAGATGGACCTTCCAATGACAGGAAGCTAAGGGGTTCGCAGGTGCAATCCTGGTGCTCACACAAGTAGAAGCGCACACTAACTAAATACAAGAGATGAGAAACTAAGAAGTCTGAGGACTGATTTAGCTTCACTTAACAGAGTCATGGTATGCAGCCTTTTGTTTCAAAACTTTGCTTTTATGAAAAACAACGTTTTGAGTTCTAACGAAAGCCAACAAGTCTTTGCTTCAACATGAGATTAAGTTCCTATAAACCTCTCACGTTAAGACTCATAAATGAAACTCATCTGCATGCATGACACCGTGTCATAAAAACAAACGCTGTTGTAAGCAATGGTCTTCAGTAAACACCTGCAATGCTTTATTCGTCTTTCTTGGTGATTAAAATTTCACTGATGAAATACTTGTTATAGAGAAAATCAATACCTAAGCTTAACCACCTGCTTTGTTTTAATCCGTCAAATTATTTAAAAAAACAATTAACACAAATAACTCACTATTTAGGCGATGCAATGAATGAGAGCTTCCTTTTGCTATTCTAATATCCACCGACAAAAAGGATAAGTTGGTATCTAGTTCATTTTCTTTAGTCATTAAGAAATACAGTTAATTAAAATAAATGAAAGAACTGGCTTAAAAGTCCTAATTTTCAGTCTAATTTCAGTCTCACATTGTGAATAAAAAGGAAAACATGTTAATGTTAAAAATAAAAATCCTGTTCGTTCTGAATAAGAGGTAGACGACTCAGACCTGAGAAAAATTGGAAGTTTTCCATAAAAGAATTATGTCTTATTCTCTCCATTTTTTTTTCTTCAACTAGTCTCATAGCAGACGCAGCATCTTGAACTCATCTAATTTAATCTGCACAGAAGTAGATGGAAAATTTCTATATTCTCATCTAAACTGGCTCACTAAAACCACAAAGAACTTGGCCTCTAACAGAAATGCCAACTAGAGACATAAATGTGTCGGTACGTTTCTGATCGTTGACACACTGTTAAAACATGATCACTTGTGCTTTAGGCATAAAGGCACAGGCAAGATTCTACTTACTGACAACATGATAAAAGTAGGAGCCCGAACCACCACACCTCAGCTGGTTTGCCTGGTGGAACGAGGTTCCTGGACCCCTGTCTTGACTGTTTGCATTTTATAGATTATAGAGCAATATAGATCCTTCCGTGTCTTGCAAAGCTGTCTGGTTCTGGACACAATCTCAAATGGTTTTACTGTATGGGCTGCCTCATTTATTCAAGCAGAGTCTTCTCTCATAAGATCTAAATGAAAACACATCCTCCCTTCCCACCCCCAGGGAATAATCCAAAAGATGAGAGGCTCCTAATAAAACAATTGATTGTGATAAATTTCTGATTTTTGCTCCTTCATCCAGGGCTATTTCCATGGCAACAGCCTCTCCTCCTATTGTTGGGTTGTTCTTCCCTCACATGGCAGGTTAAGCCCAGGGCAGCCAGGGCAGGCTGATGGTCAGCCTTTATTTTCTCTGGCCCTTCAACAGAGGTTAGTTGAGGTCACCAGAAGCCAAAGGGTAATTACTTTTCCTCCTCAGGGTTAAAGGTACACAGCTTGCTATTAGGACAACTGTATAGATGACCTTCAGCTTTTAATGTTCAATCTTCTTTCGTCAGAATGAAGAAGTCTGATATAACAATAGTAACGTAGCTCCTATGCCTAAAATACAGTGTAAAAAGCTCAGTGTCTTTTCTAAAGTAAATAGACATTAGCATGATATAGCCTTAAAATCAGTTTGGAAAATCCAATGCATAAAAGGTTTCTTATCCCTGAAATAAGGGGGGAAAAAAATCTATGGCAAAAAAAAAAATTGCAGCTGTGCACTTTTTCTTCCTATTCAATTAGTCTGATATTTATAATTTCCCGAGCTGTAATCATTGTCCTGAGGGTTTATTCTTTAAGGCTGAGGAGCAAATGGAAGCTTTCCTGGCTTCATTAGGAGCCCTGATTTTCCCATTTAAATACTAATCCTTGTCCCCAAATTAGACTAAGAATACCATATTAAAGAGTCTTTTCAGACCGAAGTTTGTGCAACGCAGTATATAAAGAGCTTCTGCAAATTCAAGGGCCCAAGTTTGGATCCCAGTACCCATGGAAATGTTGGGAATGATGACAAGTGCCAGAATCCCAGCACAGGGAAGTGGAGACACAGAATCCCTGGGCTCAGTAGCTAGCCTAGCCAAATCAGTGATCTCTGGGTTCAATGAGAGACCCTGTATCAAAAAATAGGGTAGAAAAGCCATTGAAGAAGACCTGACTTTTACTACAGGCATCCTGCATGCACGCGCACGCGCGCGCGCGCACACACACACACACACACACACACACACACGCACATGCAGACATACAAAAATGAGTTTTCTTTGCTTCTCTGTTCTTAAAGAAAGTCTAAGATAATTGAGAAACTCAGTTCTTAAATACTCAGTTCCACTCATTGAAAAGGACCTTTCAGATGTCAGTCATTTCTATATTTTAATCTAAAATTTCAAATATGGCTCCAACAATGGAGACAGCCATCAGCTGGAATGTGTGTGCGTCATTTCTCTACCTTTAAGAAAAGTACTTCCAGGTTTCTCTGGACATGATGGGTTTGCTGATGGCACATCTCAAGAGATACACAGAGCGGGCCTGTTGCCTTCTGGGAAGGGCACCTAGAAAGAGCCACTCGACCTAGATCTTTGGCCAGTGGAGACCATTCCTCTGAGTCTCCTTATCTGTGTCCAAGAAGTTGCCTCAGTGATGAGGGAGAACCCAGGAACTGGAAGCAGACCTTCCCCACTAGAGAGAGGAGGAGACATTGTGTTCGTTTTCTCAGGTCCCTCCATGTGCAACCTGAGCACAACCAGACACACGAATTCCCTCCAGCCATTTCTCCCTGGGGAGGCCTGACCTAGTTCTCTCTGCAAGCTCCTCAAGGTCTTCATATGAAGCCACCCTGCCACTCAGAAGCCTGCCAGGAACCCAACAGATGCACCTCCTGAAGCTTCCAATGGTGTCAGAAGCGATGAGTTTAGAGAAGTTTAAGAAAGTTCTCTTTTCCTTCCTTTCTGCATAATTTCTCACCTTCCCAATTTCCATTCCATCATAGAGTCTCACCTCATATCAAGGTCTTTTAAAAATATTTATTTATTCATTCATTCATTCATTCATTCGTTAAATCATTTATTTGCAAGGAGAGGGGGGAAGAGAGAGAGAGAGAATGGGTGCACCAGGGCATCCAGACACTGCAAATCAACTCCAGATACATGTGCCACTTTGCACATCTGGCTTCACATGGGTCCTGGGGAACTGAGCCCGTTAGGCTTTGCAGGCAAGTGCCTTAACCATTGTGCCATCTCTCCAGCCCTCAAATCAAAGTTTTAATGTCAATAGGCCAAACCTACCCTGAACTAGTTAAGGAAGACGCCCGCTGGAAGATTAAGCCAGAAGTCATGCATCTCCAACTGAGACACTGAGGCAGTGGTGAGGCAGGTGCATAGAAGCATCTCCTTCCTGCACCTGCCAGATCACCCTTTGAGCAGTTTCAAGGTAAAAAGAAAGTGTCGGGGGTGTTTCAGGTCAAAGCGACTGGCCACACAGCACACCACACATTTCAGCTTCCATTCACTTCAAAGCAAAAACCAAAGCCTTCTTCCTCCTAAGGTGAGAAACTGAAGCACTTAGCTAAGCTGCTACTCGGCAGTTCTGAAAACGTTTCTATTTTCCTTGCACTTCAGGGTCACTGGGTCTGTGTCTGCAGTAAACCTCCCTCTTTCTTATTCTGTAGAAAAAGTGTTACCAGAAGTCTCAACACAGAGATCGATGTGTTCACAAGCTGTGATTTGCCCTCCCTTCTGAGTGGCATCTACACACGTGTGATGTAAGACTATTTCCTATAGAAGCTGGGACAGAGACTCGAGAGCAGTTATCCAGCAGTGACACAGTGGTGCCAGCTCCTGGGGAGAGGTGACATCCTCATGTGTGCAATGCCTCCAAGGCTGAACTGAACAGGACCTGAGCAGCACACAAGCCGCTTAGCTTTAGCATAAATACTAAACATGAATTTCCCAAACCCAGCCCAGAGTCACTGATTCAGTAGGTCCCAAAACCTGTTTCTAACAAGCTGTCCAGTGTTGATAGTGTCGACCACACTCAAGAGTGGCTCTTCATGAATATCCTCTGTAAATTTGATTCTAACATGGGCCAGAACCTTTCCATCCATTACCTTAGGGTTTTATTTCCTGTTAGGAAGTGTTCCTGTCATGTCTTCTAGACACCAATGTGCCTTTCTTCCCTTCCTCCCTCTCTCCCTCCTTCTTCCCTTTCCCTCTCTCTCTTCCTTCTCCTCACTTTCCACCTCACATGGACACAGAATCAAGTGGCTCCTTAGAGATAGCATCCTGCCAGGTTTATTCACCTGCAAAACAACTCCAGTTTCCCACTATTGAGGAGAATCTTCCAGCCCTTCACAAATCCTCTCCAACCAGAGATGCCCACAAGTTACAAATCCTCACCTCTCTGCCAATCATGAGGTGACTCTGTCTCTCCCTAGTGTTAAATGACCTAAGATATTTCCAAGACATATCAGGTAACATAATTCCTTTTGTGGGAAGCTCACGCTATTGAGAAGCAATGCCCTCAGTACATGGTTAAGTGCATGGACCCCAGGCCATCAGTGAGATGACTCGGGTTCCAACTCTGCTTTTCACTAGCTGTGGCTCTATCAAATGATCTAGCCTTTCTTATTCCCTACAGTGTGCCTTTCTGCAAAGAAGGTATCACAAGATAACAAGAATAATGTGTATGCACATAACGGAGGTCCTAGCTATGTTATAAGATCTGGGTACACACACACACACACACACACACACACACACACATATATATATACATGTATATATATATATACATGCTTGAATAGGTATGACCACATGAGAACCTGATAGCATTCAACAGCAGCATCTAGCAAACCAGACAAATGCAACCCACAGAGATCAGGCCCTGATGCCTCCCCATCAAACCCAAGGACAATCTTCCTCTCCAGGAAGATCAGAGGCTACAGGCTGGTCTCCTCAGCCAACTGAGTCACACAAGTCCTCTGATTTCCCCTTTGATTCAGTGGTGACAGAGCAGAGCCCTTTCCCTGACACTCTTCTCCTGAACCCTCAATGGCAGTGTCATCATAGACACCAAGGTGTCTTGCTGCATCCTGGAGTCAGCTCTCTCTACCCTTCAAATGCAGGTGTGAACATTTGTGGCTTCTTGCAGAATGTACTGTTGAAACTTTCAAACCCAAGTTCAGGCCATGAAAAGAGTCTTCTCCCCTTGTAGCCAGCTCCTCCTCCTCCTTCCTTCATCCTAACCAACAGCTGTCCACCCTCCCCTGGGTGAACTGCTGTCTCAGGTGCCACCTGTAATGCCCTTGTCTTAAGAAGCAGCTGTCACAACACAAATGTGGGGGGGGGACCTGGCTGCCTCCTGTGCTATCCATAACCCCCTTCCCATGGATTGATCCAGGATGCCCACCGAGGAGGATACCCAGTGGATTGGGGACAGGGAGGAGGGAAATGGGGATACCAACATAATCTTTGCTAATACGCTGAATCTAATTTTGGACAATAAAGATATCAATTTAAAAAAAGAAATATTAAAATGAAAAAAAATAAAAGAAGAAGCTGCCTGTCTCCCGTGAGGTCCCTGATGCTTTCCCAGCTCCATGCTCAGTATCTGTCCCATCCTCCCATCCTTCTAGGTAGGTGTCCCACCATCCTGCCTCCCCTATCACTCCCTCCAGGAGCCTCTCTACCTCTTTTGATCAGGTGTTCCACAGCCCACAGGGCTTTCCTCATGCCTTCCTCACACTATGCTCAAGGCCCACCTTTCTTTTCTAAAAAGATTTTCATTGATTTGAGAGAGTATGGGTGTACCAGGTCCCCTGTAGAGGAGCTCCACAGGCATGCACCACGTTGTGCCTATAGCTTTACATGGGAACCTGGAAATTAAACCCTGGCCCGTGAGCTTTGCAAGCAAGCACTTTTAACCACTCAGCCATCTTCCCAGCTCTTGAGTTCTGCTTTCCACTGCCTTGAACTTAAGCCATCACCCATCTGCTTCTTCAACATCTTGGCTCCATCTTTCTCTTGGCAATGCCTAGAGCACTGGCTGGTACCCATAAAACCTCTGCTTGACTTTAAATTCATCTCCATTCAGTAGAAAGACTCCATGCATGAAAATATCTGGCAAAGAAAAAAGATCCTTCGACTGCAGGACCTTTCTCAGAGTGTCCTGATTGTAGAGACAGTTTTTCTTCCTGAAAGAACTTAGCCCAGAGGTGAGAATGTGCTTGTGGTAACCACCACGCAGCCTGTCTCCAGTGACAACACATCAGGCTGAGTCCCTGCTGATTGGACATGAGCTGATCAAGGTCCTCACTGCACAGCTGCCGTTTTAACCTAGATCAGAGTGTTGGCAGGGTGCAAGGGAAGCAGCCAGCACCAGAGCAATGTCCTGGTTCATGCTTCTAGGGTTATAATTACCTTCCCACGTAGTTCACAATTTCTACCCCTTCTCTTTTGTCTGAAAGTGTTACAGGCACAACCCAAGGATTCTAGTGATCAGATCACTTTAGGTCAAGCGTAAGAGGCTAACGATACATTAACGTTTCCATTATCAGTCAGAAAATTGCAGGTCAGCTCCTTGAATGATATGTTGCTCAGCACATTAAATCTTGGAGTTCAGCAAAAATATATAAACACTTTTACTCCTGAAGTTATGGTTCAGGAGAGGAGGGGGAAATGGGTGAAGAGGAGAGCAATCAATTCACCATGGTTTAAATGGAGCAATAATGGACTGTTATTTTTTTCTTTTTCTCGAGTGCAGAAACTGAGTAGCCATGCTGTCATTTTGGTACTAGAGAGATGGCAATGAGTAGCAAATGAAAAATAAATGTTTCGGCCTCTGCTCTTGCACGAATACTAACCCACTTACTATGTACACATTGCCTTGGGAGAGGCAGTAGACATTTACCAACTGATATCAGGAGAACATGGATAAGAACAAATTATTCTCCTTTTACTTGGGCAGCAGAGGACCTAATTTTCCATTGGCAGATGGTGCCAACACTGTGTGCCAGTCACTGCAGATTCCACGAGTTTGTTATTCATCTCCTCTTTGTTACCAAGATTTGAAGACCGGGGGCGATATAAATATGCTAATCATACAAATCTTCACTAAATATCTGCTATTTAAGATATTAAACAAAAACATAGAAAACACGACTTAGTACTAAAATATAAAGCTATAAAAGATATGGTCTCTACTCTCAGAGAACTTAATATCAAGTAAGGACACCAAGTTTTGCCAGCAAAGAGTTTTAAATTTCAACATAGTGAATATATAAGGGTGAAGAAAGTTTTATGATTGATTTAGGCAACTGATTAGTATTATTCAAAAGTGTGGAAAACCATCTACAAGCCCCTAAATTTTTTTTCTGTCTGAAATGCTACTATATTCTAGAAATTCATTTCTTAAGGTTAAACATTGCTCCTATTTGCTTCCAATACCAATAGAGTAGCATTTAGATTTTTCAAGGCATATTTAATTATTGACATTTTAAATATAAGAACAATTAAATAAATTGCTCCAACAGGCTATTTTCATTTTTTTTCTGGCAATCTGATTTAAGCAATAAATGAGCTCTCATGTTGTCATGCAGTTACTTAACAGGTCACTTTCCCCAGGAGAAATAGGACCCCAGACCCCCCTTAATTCCCTGGAAATTGTTGTGAGGGGTCACTGAAAAGGGGACAATATACTCAAAGAAGATATATCACATAAAATAAAACTATGTCTTTCACAATCTATGGAAACTGTGGATTAATAGAGAATGTTAGCAAGAAAATCAAGGGTCAGAAATGGAGACATGTGGTCTCCTCAGTCACTCCCACTCTTAACATCCATTTGCAGTCAATAATCAGAGTACTAGGATGGTAGTGTGAAGAGAAAGAAGAAAAAGAGGAGAGATTTCTCATAAATTCTACTTTATTGATGGCTAGCCACATGGAAGCCAATGTTTATGACAGAAACCTTCATAAACTCCTGCGTCAAAACTCCATTTGGTTCTAATGCAAAAAATCACCCCTTGTTAACATGTTTATTCCTCAATCATAGGTAGGTCTATATGAGATTATTGACTAGGCCCTAAGCAGAATGCAAGGTGCTGAAATTAGAACCTACCTGTAGAGAATTCAAATTCCTTATTCATTATTAGGCACTAAAACTATAATATTACAGAGGAGTCCAGTGAAGCTATTTCTGCTAACAAGTGTAAATATGGCTTGATGAAGGGGCTTTTCATCTACAGCTAATGGGTCTACGCTGGCTCTTAACAATGCACATTGGCTTGCTTACTGTTTTACCTGTTATGCAATAGCTACATGAAGCTATCTAACATAGGACATAATGTGTGAACATCCTGCCAGGAGATTTTCTTTATTGTTTATTAATTTATTTATTTGAGAAAGAGAGAATGGGCATGCCAGCTCTTGCAGCTGCAAACAAACTCCAGATGCATGCACCACTTTGTACATCTGGCTTTACGTGGGTACTGGAGAATCAAACTCAGACCATCAGGCTTTGCAAGTAAATACCTTTAATTGCTGAGACATCTCCCCAGCCCTACCAGAAGGTTTTTTTTTTCTTTCTCCTTTTTTGGGTGTGCTTAGTCCTATGAAATTCTGTCACATGTTAATATTCCTAAAATCACAGTAAAGTTAAATCATAGAATAGGTTACTACCCCCCAAAATTACCTGTTACCCCATTATATCTTATCCTTAACACCTAGAAATGAACTAATCTCTCTCTACTTCTATTATGTCCAAGAATGTTCAAGAAATAGAACCAAACACATATAACATTGAATCAGAAGAATGTGTTTTTTAAAGAGTTCAATTATTTTTAAAAATACGTAAGTACACATAGATAGAATAGTAAACAGATATACTTTATAAAATTTTACCTGAGTTTTTTATTAAAAGGATGTCTTAAATTCATATTGATTCAATCCCTAGTACATTAGAGACAGCCTAGGAGATAAATTTGCCAGGGTGCCAACTGGAGGATGCCCCATCCCTGGACAGGAGCTTAGCTCTGTGCATTTTGGCTAATTTAGCAGCTCATAGGACTGGATTCTGTTGTAAGCTCAAAGGTTCCTAATAATTTGGATGGAGCTTCTGTAGTCAGAAGCTCTGTCTTTGTGAGAGAACCTTCCCCAAGGAGAAGGCACTACCCTGGGAGAGTGCCACAGCCCTTCGGCCTTCCTTCTGCCTCTCTGGCTCTCTGGCAGCAGAGACCCACAGTGATTCTGCTGGACTGAAAGACAAGCGGTAATGGCTTCTCACCAGGCCACAAATTCACCTGTTCCTTTAAAAATCTGAAGGAAGAAGTGTTCTAAAGGACTAACGAACACACACATCTAAAAATAACTCCTTGTTTAATTAACAGCACACCACACAGTCACTCTAATTAAAACTGCCAGACAGGCCTCGGACTGTCGGTTCCACATCTTTCACAGGTATTAAAAAGTCCAATGAAATCACTTGAACATTATGGAGAAATGGAACAGGCGGCTGTGGAGAAGGGGATCCGAGGGGGAAATTGGCTTTGTGTTCAACAAGGAGGCCATGGTGGAGTAAAGCCGATGGTCGTGGAAGTTCCAGATGATTTCCACAGTTGGTCTGGGAAGCAGGTTGCCTCAGAGCCCAGCCCTGCCTGGAGGAAGACTAGTGAGCTATTTGAAGTCAAGGAGCTCAGGATCCTACTCGAAAGAGCTCCAGCCAGGATTGAGTGCTTACACTGCCCAGACATTGCTGCACCCCATCATCACACGCACCACAACAAACCATCTTAATACAAGACTCAAACCGCGACACTTCTGCCTCACTAAACAGGGAAAAGGCCTATCTCACAGCATGCCGTGGATCTATTCAAGGGAGCCTGGTGCTTACTGCTATCTTTCTATGGTTAGCACATGCTCTCGGCTTGAACCCTGGTGGATCACTGAATAAGACTAACAAGTGCCATGTTGCAAACTGTATAACCCTGGCCTTGTCCCCATCCTCCTCTCTAGACATTTTTATGTCGTTTGAAACAGAAAATGCAAGTTAGCTGCAGGTTGCCATATTGCCCCATACTACTATAGAAAAAGACAGTCTAAACTGCATGCAATGACATTGTAAGAAGCATTGTAAGAAGTTCAATAGCTTTGCTCTGCTGCAAAGACAGCTTGTATATGTTAATGCTCCACATAGGGGAAGGTCATGTATGCATTAAATCACTCCATCAATGACTGACTTTGGGGACTTAGATTTGCAGATTATAAAATTGCATGCTTATAGGTCCAGACAAGAGTGATAATAAAATGACAGACCAGGTATATAAAGCTTTCGAAATGGTGGGAAGTGGGGTAAATCTGGTGCACAGAATCATGCTACTAACTGGCAGCTGTTATTGGGAAAGGTGGTCCATGATTCACATGGCTTCTTGGATTCGAAGTGAAATGTCCTGGTTTTTATAACTAAGTAACTTTTATTATCATTGCTAATTGTTAACACTATACTAGCCAAAGAAAAGTAACTGCACACTGTGGGTAAAAGGCACCCCAGGGCAAATTTTGATTGTTTGAAAAGTAAGAGTCCAGGAAGTGGGGACCTAGGTAGGCAAAGGGGTGAGGCCAAATCCCTGGGAGAGAGGCCCTTCTGCTCAGAGCCTTCCTCCAGATGAGAGAGAAGGTAAAAGAAATAGGTGAAAAGACAATCAAGTGGAAAAAGGCTTCTCCATGTCCTGTATATCAGCAACTGTGAGGGATGTTAAAAGAGAAGACCAAAGAGCCAGGTGACAAGGCCTGAGATTTCTGTGGGTGTCATAGTCAGCCACATGTCACTGGGATGAATCTCCAAACCAGGCACAATTTTGGGGAGGAAAGTATTTATTGAAACTAACAGATCCAGGGGAAGTTAAGGAAAAAGGCTGGCTCCCTTTTACAGAAGCAAGCAGAGAGAGAGTTAACCCACCACCAGCACCTCAAGCAAGCACACTGTAACACTGTAATTCACAAAATGCAGAACTTCCAGACCTGGGGTTTCAGGCTTTTCTTTTGCTTATCTATCCCTAGTATTTTGTATCCAATTGAGAAAGGGCCAGTCCCCAGGAGGCTAGGCCAAAGTGACACTTCCTCCAGCCAGAAGCCTGGAGACAATTAACAATTTAATAAACACAATTATAATAAATTCTATTGGGGGACATTTATTCAAAACTACCACAGTGGGCATGCTCAATATTGTGAGAACAGTGGTGAAGCTCATCACTTTCACTGTTCTGGAATGGGAACCGACAGGTGACTCAGTTTCCAGGCCTTCTGCTCCTGGCTTCATGCCCTATCACCCATGGAAATGACCACTCATTGTACCCTGAGAGCAGAAGCAAGTGGGCATGTGTCCCTGATCTACTGAGGAGACATTCAACTTCACCGTCATAAAACTAGGAGGTGACACAGCAGACACTGGACCCAGTGCTGTCTGCTTCCAGTAGCTGCATTTGAACCAGTGTCCATTGTTATTCCTCTTGCTGGGTTTTTTTTAATCTCTTTATTTATAAGATAGAGGGAGGGGTGGGAAATGTGAGTGCACCTGGGCCTCCAGCCACTGCAAATGAACTCCAGACACATGTGCCACTTTGTGCTTCTGGCTTTACATGAGCTCTGAGGAATTGGACCCAGGCCATCAGGCTTTGTAAGCAAGTGCCTTTAAGTGTTGAGCCATAACCCCAGGCCTTTAAATGGGAGTCTCCAAAGTGAAAAACGAGGTCTTTCTGAAATGTTTCAATTGCCTTAGGATCTTCAAAGACTAGAGAAGACAAAGGAAGCCCACATTCTGCTTCTCCTGACAATGGGGCCAAAGCAGAGGATGCTGGGAGCAGGGCATGGGTAACGTTGGCCAAACCACCACTGAGAGGCTCCAGAAGAGTCTCCCAAGAGGTGGTCCCTGAGGCCTCAACAGGATTCTCAAATCCGAAAAGGCTAGCACCACGAAACCCCTTCCTTGTCCTCTGGTCATTTTAACCCTGGGCAGCTCACTGAATCTCAGGCTTCCCTGGTTGTGATCAAGAAGCCCAACCCAGTCAGGTACGGCATCTTAAATATTCCCCCAAATATCCACTTTGCTATTTATGAAGTCGAGGAATTGGGTTTTTGAAAGCAAATTTCTCAAGTCTTCACAACTAAAGACCTCGATAGTCACCAAGCACGGTGACAAAACTGAGCACCTCCAAGGCAGAAGTAGCTTACCAGACATGCTGACGAGGATTCAGGTCATAAGCCCACAGTTTAATTGCTGCCCATATGCTGTGCAGTATTTAGTTTGGATTCAAGTGGAAGGTGCCGAAGGGAATACTGCACATACTGCTAGGAGACTCCCCATCCTGGCTCTGCATGTGAGTGGATTCCAGTCCACCCGGTGGCTGTGTGCTTTGGAGAACTTCCACCCTTTTGCCCTGGCTGTCATCTGCCAAGGAACCTTCTCCCTTGATTCCAACTTCTCTCTCCAGATTCTGAGACATTGGCTTATTCAACAACACCAGAAGTTTCTGAGAGCCAATATATTCAGAACTGAAGTTTGAAAACGACTTTTAAAGCTCAAAGCTTTCCTTGGCAGCTGTCCTCTGCTGCCTGAGCAGATTTGCGTTTACCACTCTGTTCATTCACCTAAAAAATGGCCTGAAAACAGGGCAAACTTACTTCCAAAATTAACTTACTTTCCCTGTTTTTATTTTCATCTTACTTGAGACAGACAGACAAAGTATGGCATACCAGGGCCTCTTGCAGATGCAAACTAACTCCAGATGCCACTTTGTGCATCTGGGTTTTTGTGGGCAATGGGGAATTGAACTCCGGGTGACAGGCTTTGCAAGCAAGGGTCTTTAACTGCTAAGCTTCTTCCCAGTCCTAAAATTAAGTTCCCAGCTATTTTCTTGTTCCTTTTCTTAATTAACGCTTGCTCCAGCCACTCACTATCCCATATCAGAAATGAACTGGCCTAAAGTCTGAACCCTGAAAATCTCACAAAAGGATAAAAAGGTTTACTGACCACATGTAAACAGCCCCACTCAATACAATTGGCTGCAAGAATGCAAAGATACAGTGAGGTATATAACAATGTGAACCCTGCCATTTTGAGTGATGATATCTCTACTCTGCATTGCTGGCACTATAACAGGAGGTGATCATGATTCTTCACTCTGTCCACCAGGGAGCTTGGGCACTTGATGAAAGTGTCCATCACTCTGGCAGGAAAAAAACCAACCCAACAATAGGACCAAACCCTAGCCTACATACTTCCAAAATAAGAGGAGGAGAGCGGAGCAGTCGAAAGGAGATATAAACAAACCTAAAACAGCAAGGAGACTCATCCTTTCATTCCTGTCCACAATCGATGCCTTCATCTGTTACCACCTTACCTATGATTCTCCACAAGATGCAAGTGGAGGCAAATGGCAACAGAAAACAGCCAAGTGGCATTTGACAGTGAAGATGCTGGATTCCAGCATATTTGATGCTGCGTGCAGAATGTTTCCTAAAGCATTCAGTGAGCCCACGCATTGTTCTGATCAATTAGGGCCCTTTCACCTTGCAAACAACCAAAGCTATTATGTTTTCTAATTGGTAGGGGGAAATTATACAGACAGGTTTCTTTCCGTCTTTTATGACATTTCTAGAATAAAAAAAACAACTATTCCTAGGAAACGCCCATTACATCACTCTAGGATCAACTGAGCCCTTAGGTCAACTTCTTGTTCATTGCATGTTGCACTATATAAAGAAAGGAGTTTGCTGGATGCTTCCAGGGTCTTCTGTGTACTGCATATTCTCCTAGATACTTCGTGAATTACTTTATCTTTCACAGCATAAATGAAATGACCAATAGCTTTCATCCTTCAAACACAGAAAAGGGTTGTGACTGAGATTCGGGGGCAGATTTTTCTAATTCCCACAGGAGAGTAAGAGATAGAGTTATTCATCTTTTAGCAGTTGTGGGAAAATATTTTGTAACAAAAATATATTGAAACAAAGAAGCAAAGGTAATATACTTCATTGAGCGTTTTAATTAGGTATTCAGTTGCTGGATCTGGGTGACAATGTACAGAATGCTCTTAGGGATCCATGTTTCTTTGGGAAATGTCAACATGAACACAGGATGTGGGTGAGGCCTCACAGGGGGCATCTGAAGCTCTGATTCTGCAATATGGAGTCATCCATTCCTCCTGTTTTCTTCCGGGTCAGCAGGAGAGAAGCACAGAGGATAGGCTCACGTTTACAGCAAAGGGAACAAGTGGGAAGTCATCCCATTACAAACGACAGTGCCATTGATTGTTGTTTTATAATCTGTGCTGTGCCGGGTACATTATTGTTAAGCTGACAGTTCGACCAGTGAAGTCAGCCAGGTTGGATGTCCTTGCTTACAGACGTTTGTGGCGATGACCTCAGCATCCTGGGACTCTAACAGCAGTGACAGCAAGTGATCGAGGATGAGTTCGCTAGTGTCTTCTCATTTTGAATCCTGGGACTTGATCACTTAGTTTCAAAAAAGTGTCCCTGAGCCCCCAAATACCAGGTGAACAATACAGTATTGGATCAATAGATTTTTCGAGTGCAATAATTGTTTCTCTCTGGGAGCTTCCCACTAGTCCCCGAAGGAAGAATACTTTGATTGACATCAAGAAACACAGCAGATGTGGATAAGCAGAGTGAGCTACTGACCTTATCAGGCTGAAGCCAGGCCTCAAAAATCACAGGGGAACAGCCTGGGCATGTGCGTGTCAGCTGTGGGAAACAGACCAGACGGCTGCTGGAGGACGTGTTCCCACAAACCAACCAAGTGAAAAATGCCACAGAACCCAAAGGAGAAAACTGAGTGGTGACGTGACAATCTCTGCATTTGAAAACATTCTCAGGAAAGAATATGAAAAAAAGAAGCATGTTGTGAATACCTGGAACTCTTAATGGAGTAATAGATTTTTTTTTCTACATAGAAACATAATTTAAGGCCCTGGATACAGATTACCCGGTTACCATATTCCTTGTTCCATTTGAGGGTTCTGCAGGCAACTAAGAAGGCAGGAAAAGCGTGGAGAATGAGCACACTTTCTCACAGATAGATCGAACCCAAAGGAGCCACTTAGGAGAGAGGAGAGGGAGGGAGGGACAATGTCCATTCATGTGGAGGACACTCGAGCCTCTAAAGTGGAAAAGGTGGTTCCTCTAGATTCACCTCCCAGCACCAATGAAGCAGAACTGCCTGCCCCAGGGGCAGCTCCTCCCCCCTGCCCTGACCAAGAGAGAAAGTACACTGTGAGTCCACCACAGCCACAGACCCTGGGCCCCAAGGCCTCTGACCACAAGAACCGTGGACACTGGGCCTTGGTGCCTCTGACCAGGAGAACCATGGACCCTGGGCCCTGGGGCCTCTGAGGAAGCCCTGTGTGATCTGCAGAGCACAGTGATGCTGCCAGAAGCCAAGCTTCTTTGTTGCTTTGTTTTAACTAACTTTTTAGGTCAGTATACAAATATTGTTTTTTCATGGCATTTTCACACACATGTCGCTTTGTTCTGGATTCCCTCCTTCCACCTCTCCCTTTCACCCTTTTAATTAGTGCTCCTTTCTGCTTCCACCGCAAGTTTTTACAGTCTCAGGTTAGTGAAATCGGTGCGGTGCTGAACAAATGGAACAGATGGGGACATCCACCCAAGGCCTGGCTCACTCAGAGGAAAGCCAGGGATGTCGTCGCCCAAGGAGCCACAGCAAATGTAGCCTCAGGGGAGATTTAAAACATGGCTGCTCCTCTCACCAAGATTTCAGAGGCTGGATAAAGTTCAGGAACAATTTTCGTTTCTTTGTTCACTTATTCAGTGAGCATTTACATTAGGCCTACTATGTGCCAAGCAAGGGACAAAATGAGACCAGGGTCCTTACCTTCCAAGAGAAAGGTAGGAAGAAAACAAAACAAAACACACAGCATTACGCACTCTATGCATGTGACGTGTAGAAGGGAATTAGACTTACAGAGAGAGAGAGGTCAGATGGAAAAGAGGGAGCAGAGGAGCTAACAGGGATGACCCTGGCACTTTTGAGGAGCTGCGCTGGGTTAAAGGCTGGAATGAAGATCAGTCCCAGCACACCTTAGGGCTGGGCTCCAGGATCTGCCCACAGTGACACCCCACCACCACCACCACCACCACAAGCAGGGTTTAGCCTGCTAGGGGCTCACATTGCAAGTTCAAATGTAATGAAACACCTAAGTCTGAGGCCATTATGTTTAAAACCATCACATTCCAACCAGCACAGCTACTCTGTGACCTCCCTGGGATTTGTGATTTTGATTCCTGAGCCAGGTCAGGCCAAGGGAGTTGTCCTGCAGCCCAGTACAGCCGCTTCAGGGTATTTTTGGTTATCACAATAACTGGTAGAAGTTGTGACCCAGAACTAGATGAGATGAACCCAAGAAAGCTCTTCACCAAGAAGAGTTGCCTGTCCTCAGGTTCCTGTCACACCTCTGAGGATCGTGAAGCCAGATGGTGTTATGCTACAAGGTTGGCACCTTAAATCTTAATAATTATACCTGATTTATAATACATACTGGTTCTACTCAAATTATTAATCTTTCTACAGTTCTAACAAACACACACACAATAGTCCAAAGAGATTTTATTTTTAATTCATGCTGAGAAAGAAACAGCAACATATTTTTTAACATTTGGAAAAAGGGAAATATTTTCTTCCTGTGAGATTTCTGTCCTCGCCCTCCTGTAGATGATGACAGGAGATGCTGTAGGAGCATGGGGGGGGGGGTTACTGTGTACTTCAACAACCAGAGCTATGCAACGGGGCATTTCAGGGGGAGCCATGCAAGGCAGTGTTTTTAAAAATATTTTATTCATGTATTTATTTGAGAGTGAGAGAGAGAAAGAGTATGGGCATGCCAAGGCCTCCAGCCACTGCAAATGAACTCCAGACACATGCACCACCTTGTGTATCTTGCTTTATGTGGGTACTGGGGAATTGAACTTGGGTCCTCCTGCTTTGCAGGCAAATGCCTTAACCTCTAAGCCATCTCTCCAAGTCCCCAAGGCAAAGTGTTTTGATGTCCTCCCCTTCATTCTTCCTGTGTGTGTCTGTATCTGTGTGTCTGTGTGTGTCTCTGTCTCTCTGTCTCTCTGTCTCTGTGTGTGTGTATGTGTGTGTGTGGTATGCACAGGTATGTGCAGATGCTCTGACAGGCACATGGAAGCCAGAGGAGGATGTCATTTGTCCATCCTCCACTCATCTGCATATTTCCCTTGAGACTGAGAGTCTCTTTCTGAAAAGGCGCTGAGGATTTTCTAAGTGTCAGCAATTCTCTGGTCTCTGCTTCCCATCAGAATACCATGTCCGGCTGCTTACGTGGGTCCTGCAGAATTGAACTTGGGTGGTCTCAAGCCCTCGTGCTTACAGCAAGTGTGCTTAGCCACTGACCCACCTCCCAAGCCCTCATTAAGCCTTCCTACTGTCTCTCTCCTGTATAAAACTCAGGAAAAGAAATGATCATTGCAGTGCATTTGGGAACTTTGACAAGCCTATAGAAAAGGAAAGAATGGTATCCTTCCTGGAATTCAAAGGCAAGTTGCTGATGTTTTGTAGACATTCTAACTTCTTAGAAAGGGATAAGAGAATGCCAGCTTCTCCAGTGATGGTCCTAGGAGATGACTGACCAGAGCTATGCCCTTCATGAACATAGACCATAACTCTGTGATCAAACCATGATGTTAGCTTTTAAGTAGATCAAAAATATAGAGGCTGCGCCAGAGATGGGTCTTTGCAATCATAAAATAGCAGTAAGGGGTGTTCTTAAGTGGCAAGGAGGAAAGGTTCCTACTAGCCTTGTGATGAAAACAGAAAAGCACAGTTGCTGTGTTCAGCCTTCTCTGTCCTTGCTGTCAGCTTTCTCGAGTACTGTTAGCTCTTGATTTTCTCCCTCCCTTCTTTCCACGCTCAGCAGTCTGGTGTTCATACTAGGAAGATATCCCTCGGACATGGACTAGGGATTCAACCCCAGCCCAGCAGCCCCTTGCATGGCTTTGTCCCCACCACACTGTCTCAATCACTCGTGCAAATTTATGAGGAGACACTCAGCGCATGTTATTCTAGGGCAGAGTGAAAATAGCAGCAAGCAGGAGTCCCTGCTGTCATGGACCTGTGAGTCCAATGGGGTGAGTGGATGTG